>JAODJV010013634.1:0-12381 GCA_026776665.1 Gnathonemus longibarbis
TTTAATTACAGGTAAGGCAGGCAAAATGCAGACGGACAATACAATGACCGGACTGGGGAAACAAACTGAAACACGGAATAAATACAGAGGACTAATGACAACAACCAGAAACAGCTGATCACACGGGGATTCCACACGGAGTTAACGAGGGAGTTGTCACAAAAGTCCAACAATACAAGATGTGTCCATGTGAACTACGTACATCCATCTTGTGAAGAGATTGGATGGCTGCACACCACTAAGGTGGCTACAATTATGTATTTTTTGGTTGTCAAATAAAATGATCCCATGGAAAAATGTGTAATATATCTGTATCTGAGTGAGATTGAAAAAAAATTATCCTGCAAAGAGATGGGGATTAGCTATATTTTGTGCTATGATTTGGAAGTATGGTGGAGCAGTGGTTAACACCATTGCCTCACAGCCCTGGGAGTAGGGATCAAGTCTCCACAGTAGCTCCATGCATCAGAGTTTGCATATTGTCATCATGGGGTTTCCACCCACAGTCCAAAAACATGCTTAGGTTAACCGGAGTTGCTAAATTGCCTGTAGGTGTGAATGGCATGTGAGTGTGCCCAGCATTGGGTTAGCACCCTGTCCTGGGTTGTTTTATCCCTTGCACCAATAGCCTACAGCATAGGCTGTGGACCCCGCAACCCTGGATAGGACTGTCAGAGTTGGTGCCCTCTGATCCCTCCTCCTGTGCCCTTTCCCTTTTGACCAGCAAGCACTGCTAGTCATCCTGCCTTCTTCCCTCTGTCCTTCACCCTTGTGTGTTTTCCCTGTTTCCTAAGCTGCCGCATAGCTTAGGGGGTTGAGCGTGTGGTTTAGAAGTCATGGGGCACGCCTGTGGTCATATATTTGAGATTGGCTGAGACCAGTGTTATGACTCATCAATCTCATCAATTATTTTGTATTTATTGTTTTGTTCCCTAGTATTTTCTGTTTTCCTTTTTGAGTTTTCCTGTTCTAGGTTTGTCTTCCTTGTGCTTTGGTTATAGTTTGTTTTCTTGTTTCTTTATCTAGTATAGTATCTTTTTGTTTTCTTAGTTTTAGGTCTTGTAGGTTTCTTAGTTTCTGTGCCTATTCGTTGTTATTAGTTCAACCTGTTGTCTGTTTCCTTGTGCCAGTGTTTATTGATTGATTAATTCATTGTCTTACACCTGTTCCTTGCTTGCCCCAGTTTTCTGTGTATTTAAGTGCCTGCCGTGCTCTATCCTCCGGTCAGTCATTGTATTTGGTGTTGTCATGTTACCCTGGCTACCCTGTCTAGTTTCCTTTTGTATGTTTAGTTTCCCTAATAAACCCCTGTTGTCTCTTGGAGTGGATTGTCAGTCTCCCGCTTGTACTATGCCCTGTGTCCGTGACATGGGACAAGTGGTTATGGAAAATAAATAGATGGATTTCAAAGCCTGTGAGAAGTTATGCCAGCTTAGTATCATGAAATGAAATTAGAGTGCAGTTGAGGTTGGTTGGCACATAATACACAGTGTGTTTTAATATTTGTTATAAGTTGTTATAATGTTTCACATGTCTGACATATACAGCACTGGTCACCCCTACACCTAGCAGGGATAACAAAGCTCCAGATTTAATGGGAAAACTGTGAAATAAGTAAACAAAGGAGCAATATGTTAACAGGTCTTCCCTCTAGTCAGTCATTCTTTCATAGCATTTTTAGTTGGAGATCACTTTGAATTCATTTTATCTTTCGGTCAGTCTGATTTTCCAGTCATATTTCACATGCAACGCCCCCAGCGGTAAAATATCACTTGTGAGTTTGTTGAAAAATAATAAATAATATTAAATGATAAATATTACAGTTTATGTTTAATGTGTTCTTGTTGATTATAAATTAAACGACGTTGCAAACCTTTTGCATTACAAACAACAATAACTATTCTAGCTTAAACAAAAAATGCAGCGACCCAGCTCTACCGGAAACTTGAAAAGTCTGAAAACCTTTCTCTGCGCAGACAGCGCTTTTTCCACCACCTCGGTTTCGCTTAACTTCTCCATCTTACGCGTAGCTCCCGTCTTAAGATCCGTTACCGGCATCATCCTTAATAATAAATAGATAATAAACACATCGTTATTACTATAAAAACAGTTCACCGCGAAAGTTGTGAGAAAGTTTATTATACTTTAATATAATTAACTTCATTTAAGTGCTACTCACGCTGTCAGATGATCGTCATACGCTGTTCGAAAGTAATCTTCAACATTGAGTCATTCTTCTGCTGTTTCGCTCTCCTTGGTTTTTCAGGCTTTCTGCTTCTAGACGATTAGTTTTCGTGTCTCCAAGGTAACAAGTAAAAGAGTTCTGCTACTTTACAATGCTCCCAGCGGTAGCTCCTAAGCAACGGTTGTTTGTGGTTTGAAATTTCCTACTTCTTGGAGACCCAACCATCTATCTTCTATCAACTAACGCTGTAAAGAGTCACAAGGTGGAATTCCATCTAGAACAGCTTTTTAAAATAAAATACACATTTATAAAATAATGCATCTTTATATGCCATACCTCCAGGTCTGGGGCTGCTTGAAAATCCAAGTACACTGGCGTGCACAGCTCCCTCCCGGACATGAGGTGGTTGGTGATCACCAAGTGCTCTCCCACACTGCAGCCCAGTATGCCCATGGGTCCAGAGCCAGGTGGCAGTCCCAGTCGCACTGGTGGGTGTTAGCCAAGATGACGACCTGTGCGGCAACTGCATGGTTGAACTGTGTACATCTTGGGCCACTTGATGACATAATCCATGGCCACAAGTAGGTAGCAGGTCCTGTCGTTGCTGCGGGGAATGGGGCTCAAGACATCCAGCCAGACCCTCTTCACTATAAAAAAAAAGAAAAAAGTTACGAGATTAAAGTTGTAATTTTTCAGAATAAAGCCAAAAGACGCATTCCAAAAAAATTATGACATTTATCTTGTAACTTCATGATTTAATTATTGAATTATTATGACTTTATTCTCGCAAATTACGACTATATTCTCGAAAGTTACAATTTTTCTATATTCTCAAAAGTTCAATATCCACAGGACTGAAGCAGGACTCCAGCTCAGATGGTGCCCGCCCCGGGCACCATCTAGACATGTGAGAAGGATGGCAAAGAGTATGGGTGGTCAGAACATGCATTGACACATTGATACAAGCATAGTAGATAAAAATGGCATGTATAGCCATTTTAAATCAAAAGGTATCTCACAACATTCCTGAAATATTCCTGCAACCTCTTGGAAAACAATACTGATCATTTTAAAATTACACCCACTTGTTACTATTTTCACTGCACATGTTTTTAAATGCCATCAAATTATGTAAGACAATCTAAGATATATTCAAAGCAAAAAAATATTATACCAAACTTTAATAAATGTAGCCTTGTATACAGCCAAAAGATAATCCCAAACATAAACAATATATCCAGTAATTCATGAAAACAAAAGTAAGCAGCACTTTCATTGCATATTTAACTATTTTGCATACGGCGTATGTAATATTTAAGATGCATGTAAGGTAAAATGTGTCTTCTGAAAACTTCAGAATTGTACTTTGTATTAATTTTGAATACAACGATTTAACAAATACACACTAAATGTATTTTACAATATTCTGAATGGCTTTGTTTTATCATTTTAGCACCTCCAGCTGCACAGATTTAGACCTTGTACAAAACTTGAAATTACATAACTAAGGAAATACTGAAGGACAAATAATGAATAACAGAAATTAAATACTGAGGTGGCTTTCCAGACAGTTATCGATCTTGGCAAATGATGAAAAAGATAACAAACAACATAAGTAAAGAACAAGTTAAGTCTGCAAACATTTCCAAAAACCCTTTGTTAGTGCAGAATTAACAAATGAGCAGTACTTTGTTGAATTGTTAATTACTAAGATGGTCCAGGGGGTTCATGACCACCCTCAAAAGCAGTCTGGCTTCTTGGATGGTGCGGTCTCAAATGTTGTCTTCTGTTGACTTCTACAATTCTCTGCCTTTGCTGGTCGTGAGAGGTGATTTACTTTCCCAGTTCAAAAGATGTGACTGAAGATATAGCAAGTTTGGTTAGCTCATTATGTAGCTTACCAGGATTGTTCAGAATTTATTTATTGGTTTTTGAAATAACTTCACCACCCCCTGTAAGATGTTGAATTGGAATGACAGTAAGAATAATTTAATTCATTTCACTTCAAAGCAATACAATGCAATCACACATGAATGTCATTTCATCTAGCAAAACATAAATGAATGATTCTCATGAAACCATCAATGTAATTTCTGTAACCTTTGTATCATCACCGCAAGAGGTATCCATTTAATGTTAATTTAATACATCAAAAAATAGTAGTTTGCTTTTAAATGCATGTGTCGAATCTATGTATGTTGTGTTCGTACAGGTCTGCCACGTTATTTAAAAAAAAATATGAAGTTTCAGTGAAATACTGTTAATGAGCATTTCTGTTAATAAGCAATTTTTATAAATGTGAAAATGCATTGTTTTCTGAATCGTCCTGTTCAGAGTGCGAATTACCCCTCCATAATTGGGGGGTACTGCCTTCATAACACTTCTGTGACCATTATAGTCCGCTACCGTGTCAATACGAATAGTCGCCACCAGGATCAATGTTAAGAGTGCAAGATGTGTTAGGGGTGTTTACTAACATGTATGCAACACAGGGTCATGGTCAGTGGTGGTTTTTGATATGGGCGACATGGGCCGTTGCCCAGGGCGGCATCATGGTGGGGGCAGCATCATGGGCATTTTTTTTTTGCGCGCACCCATGCTGCTCCAACATCATGCCAGTGCATTTTTGGGATTGCATGGGCACCGATCGGTTTTCTATTGCCCATTTGCGGGGAGTAAGGGCGCCCTCCATTTATGAGGTGCACCTGCTGCTTGCCGCACAGGGCGGCGGAGGATTCTCTTGCTGGCTGGAGTGGCATCAAATAACCAGGGGGGTGTCATGCCCAGAGGGCGGGGCCAGGTTGACGGGAACACGTAATCACTGATCGCTCCACTATTTAAGGTGGAGGGAACTTCGCAGCAGTGCGAAGTATTGTTGCCATGTTTTGGAGCCATACCAAGCAATTCTTTGTCTTGTGCTTTCCCTGCTTGTCTTGCCTGCCCTGCTCGTCTCGCCCGTCCTGCCCGTCACGTCTGCCCTGCCTCCCTCGTCTCGCCTGCCTGCCCTGTCTGCCTGCCTTGCCCCGATCTTCTGGTCTACCCTGCTGGATCCACCCGGCTTGTTGTCACCCCGTCTTGTCACCATCTGTAGGACTGACCTTCCCGGCTATTGGACTCTCGTGACCTTCCCGACGATTCTCCAGGATTATCCCCTCTGGCTTTGGCAATCTTGGTGCCTACAATAAAGACTTGTTACACCGCATATTGGTTGTATATTGAGGAGCATCCGGAGCGGTTTGTCGAAAACACAGCGAAAGTCCACTTTGTCATTTCCCTACTAACCCGCCAGGCATGGGATTGGGCGACCGCCCTGTGGATGGACGACAGTCCGCTCCTGGATTTGGCACGGGATTTCCAGAGTGCTTTTAAGGGAATCTTTGATCGCCGTCGGACGCAGCCTGGGTGAACGCATGTTTGACCTAAAACGGGGTAACCGGACAGTAGTGGAATTCTCTTTAGAATTCCGCACTGTAGCGGCGGGGATTCACTGGCCTGAAGACTGTCTACGGATTCTCTATCGCCGGGCACTAAACCCCGAGCTCCATGATGAATTGGCATCTCGCGGCTCGACCCTGTCACTTGAGGATTATATCTCGCTGTTGGTCACCCTTGACAACAGTCTTAGGGAACGCCGTCTCCAACGTACTAGCCCCATGCCGATGCTGGTGGCGTTGGCTGCTGCGGAGGATCACTCTGAGCCAATGCAAGTGGGGCGTTCACCCCTCTCTTCTGAGGAGCGACGCAGACGCACCACGCACGGCCTGTGTTTTTTTTGTGGCGCGTCGGGACACATCATCTGCTCCTGCCCGACTCGTCCCACCCTGCCGACTCCACACACTAAGATAGGAATTTCTGCTCTTTTCAGTTGTGTCACTCTGGCAGCTAACCATGCCAGTTACTTTAATTTGTGCTGGGGAAATACAGTGCACCAAAGCGTTGGTAGATTCTGGGGCTGCTGGCAATTTTATTGATCTGGTTTTAGCTAAACAACTACAGATTCCGCTTCAGACGCTCGCTCAGCCTATTGCTGTCTTGGGGGTGAGTGGGGAACCTCTCCCCAGTGGGCAGGTAATCAATCGCATGGGGCCAATGATGGTCAGGGTAGGAGCCCTTCATACAGAGACTATGGATTTCCTGGTGCTTCCCACGTCAAAAGATTCTGTAATTTTAAAGAAGTTAACCCCTGCGGAATGTAATTACGATGTAGGGGACCGGGAACTCCTGGCCATTAAGCTCGCCTTAGAGGAATGGAGGCATTGGCTGGAGGGGGCTCGCTTTCCATTCTAAGTTTTCATGGACCATCGGAATCTAGAATACCTACAAAGCGCAAAGAGGTTGAATCCTCGACAAGCGCACTGGGCTATGTTCTTCGCTCGGTTTCATTTCAAGGTTACTTACCTCTCGGGGAAAAAGAATATTAAAGTTGATGCCCTGTCCAGACAGTACGACCCACCCAAGATCAGGGATAGAGAGGAGCCTGTGTTGGCCCCAACCTGTTTCGCCATTTCCATCACTTGGTCTCTGGAAGAAGTAATCCGAGCCACCAATGAACGTAAAACCCCTCTAGCAGGGTATCCCCCAGGTAAGTGGTATGTGCTCACCATTCACCGCTCCAATGTTATTCGCTGGGTGCATACCTCCCGCAGCACAGGGCACCCTGGAAGTTCAGCGATACAGCGGTTATTGTCAAGGAAGTTCTGGTGGCCCGGCTGGATGGTCGAGTTGGACAGGTACGTAGCCTCCTGCCCGGAATGCTCTCAACTAAAATCTTCCCACCTGCCTCCCACTGGCTTCTACACCTGCTACCTGTTCCTTCTCATCCCTGGTCCCATGTGGTGATGGACTTCATCCCGGATCTACCACCCTGCCGGGGTAACATGGTCATCCTTACTGTGGTTGATCGGTTCTCTAAAATGTGTCGACTCATTCCGCTGGCCAAGCTCCCAGGAGCCGCGAAGTTGGCTGACACTCTGATCACCTGGGTATTCTGGTATTATGGGATCCCAGAAGATATGGTATCAGACAGAGGCCCACATTTTACGTCACAGGTGTTCAGAGCTTTCTGTGCCAAGCTGAATGTTTCTCTCAGCCTCACATCGGCATATCACTCACAGTCTAACGGCCTTGCAGAATGAACCAATCAGGAGGTTTCTCAAGCCCTGAGATTACTCTGCAAGGACAAACCAGCAGAATGGGCTACTCATCTTGTTTGGGCCGAATATCTGCTGAATGCTAGGGTAAGCCCTGTCACGCATCTGTCCCCATTCCAGTGTGTTTTAGGATACCAGCCCCCGCTCTTTCCATGAGACTCCGCTGCCAGTAACGTTCCCCTGATGGAGGACTGGTATCAGAGGGCTAAAGAGGTCTGGCGAAGGACCCAACAAGCACTCTCCGGTCAGGCTTCAAGGTGGAAAGTTCAAGCGGATAAGCGATGACGAGCGGCTCCCCAGTATCGAGTGGAACAACGGGTGTGGCTGTCGACGCGTAACCTGAAACTCCCTTCCTGACTACACTGCCAAGGTAGCCCAGGATCGGGCTGCATTCAACAAGGTCAGACAGCAACTTCGTGGCAATGAAGGTGCTCGGTACGGTCTGATTCATCCTGCATGACTTCGCATCATGTATAAAGGTGTTGAGAAGGACTTTGTTTCAGCAGAGGAAGCCAGCGATTATGTCAAAACCTTGATTTCTGGGTGAGCTTCAATAGCCCTTCGGTTTTGTGCTGTATTATAGCTTAGAATTTATGGTCTCATTAGCCGTAACTTTACCTGTGCAGTGTTTTCTTTGTGTGTTGCGCTAGTTAGTGTATTGTTTGTTTGCCATTTTCCCCTCATTTTTATGGGACACTGTTACACAGTAAGACTACACCATGTTTTGTGCACTTGTACTTCAGATCGGATTAGCGCAGCCTTTTTCTATGCTCTCTGCATTTAGTTGCACAGGTTTCATTTGTTTATTTGTATTTCCACATTCTTTGGTACTTTATCCTCTTGATCTGTGTGGGAATTTTATTTGTAGCATTACAGTAAGGGGACCATTTTTGTTGTTTTGATGGAACATAATGTGTTTAATTGCTATGCGCACACTATCAAATTATGTTGAGGTTGACGGGGGTCTTTTTTTCCCTCTCTTTCTTCTGTTTGTTTTGAGTCTCCGGTTGGTCCAGTCACTAAGATGGTTCACTTTTGGTTATTTTGGGAAACACTGCTGTCTCCTTTGTTTGCTAGTTATGTGGAGACTTTGGGTGTATTTGTGTTTAGGGGTGTTTGGGGGGGAGGGTGTCCCTTCTCTGCTCTTCATGACTATTTGCATTTTTGAGTTTTTTTTCCCCCTTTTTTTTAATGGCTAATGGCAATATAGATTCCAGCATTGCTGGGTCAGGTATGCCTCTCAGATTTATCAGTTGGAATATCAGAGGTATGAGTAACCCTATTAAGAGATCTAAGGTTTTTACACACTTGAAACAGTTAAACTCTGATATAGCATTTTTACAGGAGACTCACCTTCACATTAAAGATCATCGTAGATTATATTGCCCTTGGGTGGGTGAAGTCTTTCACTCAAACTTCAATTCTACAGCTAGAGGAGTCGCCATTCTCATTAATATGAAAATTTAATTCTCATCAACCGATGTTTTCGCTGATAAGAATGGCAGATACCTCATTGTTGCTGGTACTCTAATGCAAAAAAAAAGTTTTATTGGTAAACGTATATATGCCCTGAACTTCGATGACGCTGAATTCGCTAATAGATTGCTGAGTAATATCCCCTTCTTGAATACTCACTTGCTGATCCTTGGAGGAGATCTAAATTGTGATTTTGATTCAATTTTGGATCGATCTAATCCTCATTATCTGACTCAATCGGCTATGTTTAAAACATTTTCAGATTTTATTAAACAGAAAAATCTTATCGACCTGTGGAGATTTCATAATCCTTCAATTAAAAAATTTTCTTTCTTCTCCCAGGTGCACCTCTCATGACCTGCTCGTTCGATCCTCGTGTGTGCCACGCCCCCTCATTACCTACGTGTACTACCCAGATTGTGATCACCAGTTTCCTGTTATTTTCGGCTTGTCTTGTGTATTTAGTCTGCGTCTGAGTTAGTTTTCCCCAGATCGATCATTAATGTTTGTCTGTGTTTGCCCTGTCCGTGCTAATAAACCCCTATTCCTGCCTTCCTGCCCACTGGGCGAACGTAACAGCACCATTCGTATTCTAGGATTGATTACTTTTTATTGATATAACTCAGTAATCAATCAAAATGATTCCATTTCATATTCACTATTATGGGAGACACTTGTTACCTGAGAGGTCAAATTATTTCTTACTCTGTTATTTCTAATAAAAAGATTAATGCTAGGCTTAAAGAACTTACATCTGCGATTAGTAACCTTGATCAAGGATATACACTGAACCCTTCTCCAGAACTATTGATGCAGCGCCTTGATTTGCAAGCAGAATTCGATCTCATGTCAACTAAAGAGGCAGAGCGCTTGTTACTACGCAGGCGTGACTCATATTATGAATATGGCGATAAGGCAAGTCACTTATTGGCTCATCAGTTACAACGACAAGCCACTTCCCGTTTGATACCTAGTATTAAAAACACTATTGACACTATTACTACAGATCCCTTGGAAATTAACTCTATCTTTAAATCATTTTACTCTTTGCTATACAAATCTGAATTTCCTACCGACAATGCTAAAATGAACAAATTTCTCCACAACCTTTCGAATCCGGTTATTGATACTAATATTACTGGGCAGTTGGACTCCCTGCTCTCCCTCGAAGAAGTATTAAACGCTATTACATCTATGCAATCTAACAAAGCCCCTGGCCCTGATGGGTTTCTGATTGAATTTTACAAAAAATTTAGAGGTAAATTGGCACCATTACTTTTATCTGTATTTAATGAGTCCTTGGAAAGGGGTTCTTTACCACCAACTTTAACACAAGCCACCATAGCTCTCCTTCTAAAAAGTGACAAAGATCCAACCACCTGTGGTTCCTACAGACCACTATCTCTGCTTAATGCTGATGTAAAGGTGTTGGCTAAACTAATTGCATCTCGCTTAGAGGATGTGCTTCCTCATATTATATCTGAAGAGCAAAATGGCTTTATAAAGGGACGTCAATTGTTTTTTAATACCCATACACTTTTTAATATAATTTATTCAAAACATCCAGCTGAATTTCCTGAACTTGTGATTTCTTTAGATGCTGAAAAGGCCTTCGATAGGGTAGAGTGGGAGTACTTGTTTGCAGTTTTAAAGAAATTTGGATTTGGTGATAAATTTATTTCTTGGATTCGCCTTCTCTATTCTTCCCCTAAAGCCAGTGTTCATACTAATGATGTTTATTCTGGTTATTTTGCTCTGAATCGTGGATGTCGTCAGGGTTGCCCTTTGTCACCTTTTGTCACTTTTTGCCATCGCTATCGAGCCTCTGTCTATTACATTAAGATCTTCCTCTGTATTTAAGGGAATCATTTGTAACGGAATTGAATATAAATTATGGCTGTATGCAGATGATTTGTTATTATATATTACTGACCCTACATTCACCATCCCTGCTGTTTTAGGTATTCTGGAGAATTTCAGCACTTTCTCAGGTTATAAATTGAATCTGGGGAAAAGTGAGTGTTTTCCCATTAATACTGCAGCATGTCATCTTCAACAGTCCGATTTACCTTATCATTTAAGTCCATCGGGGTTTAAATACCTAGGTATCAATGTGACTCCTTCTCTATCTGGCCTTATATCAGCTAATTTCACTCCCCTTATCGAAAAGGATTACATCTGATATTCAAAGATGAGGTAATCTCCCCCTTTCATTAATTTCATTAAGATCAATGTTGTTAAAATGAATATCCTACCAAAATTTCTATTTTTATTTCAGTCAATTCCCCTTTTTTTGCCAAAACGATTTTTTTACCTCATTGGACAAGATAAGTTGCTCTTTCATCTGGGGTGGGAAGCCACCTCGGGTTCGTAAAACTTTACTGCAGAGATGCAGATTTAGTGGGGGACTTGCATTACCTAATTTCCTAGCTTACTATTGGGCTGCTCATATCACTAAACTTTGCTATTGGTTAAAATCATCTGGAACCTCTTGTGAATTCGAACTATCATCCTGTAAGGGATCTTCTATACCGGCTCTGCTTTATTCCTCTTTACCCATAAAACCCTCTCTGTATACTGATAATCAAGTGGTTCCTAACACACTTAAGGTCTGGTTTCAGTTTAGACGGCACTTAAAATTTGTAACTGCATTTTCGTCAGGTCCTCTACATAACAACCATTTATTTCCTCCATCACTCTTAGACTCGACATTCTCAATCTGGTATGACAAGGGTATAACACAACTCAAATGTTACGGGGACAGTGTTTTTGATAGTTTTGTCAATTTGCCATCTCGCTACAGCCTCCTTATTACCCATCTGTTTCACTATTTTCAAACTCGAAATTTTGTTGCCAAGTGTTTCCCTAATTTCCCCTCTTTACCACCGGAACAGCTGTGGGAAACTATGCTACTGTATCATTTAGTTCTCATCACAGAGGAATCATCTCAAAGTTGTATGATATTATCCTGTCTTTTAGCAACCACTCGAATGTGAAACTTAAGCGTACATGGGAAGAGGAACTGGGAATACAAATACATGAGGAGTCCTGGGAACAGGCCATAGAGAGTGTAGGATCACACATGCACATATCACAGGGCTTAAATTCCAGGTGGCCTGACACAAGGGGGCCTGACCACCAAAGGGGGGTTACACACATAAACACACACACACCCACTCACGCACACACACAGATGACAGGGGAGGCTAGCACTCCAACTTTTATTACCCCAAAGATTTAGGGATCTACAGACCAGCAGAGTGGACCTCAAGGACAGGGGTCCCTCGACTTGGCTCACAACCCCCTCCCCAGACATCCTGTCTCGCAAACCACTCACCGAACAGACCAACACCCTAAAGAAAGTTTCATTCAAGTTTGGCTTTGTATACCCTGTATATTGATTTACTCAGGACTATTAGCCTCAATATACAGATAGGTGATGTTTGTAAGTGTCCTTAGACAATCTTAGTGTTTTGTGTGCCACCCTTATAATCATGTTCACGGAGTATCACCTTTTACCTCTTTTTGCACTTGAACACTTAAATAAAGATGAATAAATAAATAGGTATA
>JAODJV010013635.1:0-12318 GCA_026776665.1 Gnathonemus longibarbis
AGGCTATTCATGATGTGTGTGTCTGGTTTAACAGAGAGCATTAGCCATAACTTAGAAAACCTTCTGGCAATAAAAAAGAGGAAGACTTCAGCGCATCAACAATGCGTCTTTCTTTCTCTTCGCCTGGCCTTTAAGAGGACCTGCTAGCGTTCGGGTGAGGGGCACCGGGTTTGATTGACAGTATCTGTCAGAGCCAATGAACTCCACTTAAACATTGTCTTTATGTGGCTGTGTAGAGTTGTTGGAGTGTGACCCTTCCATCTGTTCCAGCTAATCTGGCCATCATGTGGGCCTGGTTCCTCCAGCTCACGGCCCGTGCAGAACGCACTCTTGTTAGCACATGAGACACACGGCTGTCTGGCCTGACGCCGCATTGGCTCCGACCTGGGACACCCTGCATGGAGTAGAAACCCTGGAGGTACCGATGTGCTGAGGAGTTCCACACCGGCTGCAACAAGCAGCAGCAACTGGCACCTGACACACTTACACTTGCATTAGTCTCCACTTATTTTAGAAACTCAGAAAGATGTTTTAAAATTAATAGTTACATCACCTAGTTATAGTAGTTAACTACCACATGTATAAATGTGTTATTAAAATGATAAATAATTAGCTTTATTTAATTGGAATCCTCTTCAATCATTTTGAATGACAATACAACCGTTATTCATCAAATGTTGCTTAGACATCTTTACATATAACGCAAATTTATGCATTACATGTTTTAATACATGCATCAATACATGTTTCTGCTGGATCCTAATCCATTTTTGTATATAAACATATATAAATGTACTGCAACAAAAGCAAAGGCTGTTCACAGACAGAAGAAAAAATGCTCAGAAATACCCTAGAACAGACATTTCTATGTGAACTAGTTTCATTATTCTGTAATGATAAATACATTGCTGGGCCTGTTCCACTGGGGATAGTGTCTCTGATTTAATCACACACAGATCCTATTCAAAGACAGCCAAAATGAACAGCAGCTGACAATGACTGTTAGGCGATAAGGGGGCATGATCTCTGTGCCTTTCTTGAACTTGAACACTATGAGCCGAGGTTAAGCCCCAAAAGATCTGAAAGGCTCTTTCCTCTAGAGCTACTGTTCTTAATCTTTATTATTACCGACGCATTTGGTGGCAACGTGGGAGCTTACGACATATTCCAAAGAAATATGAGAGAGGGCAGATTTCCCTACCCTTTGTTACTGGCCTTGACCCCTAGAGTCCCTGGACCTTAGGGAACTTAAGCAAGCTTAGATCAAGGCAGGATTTTTAAAAATTGAATTTATTCAGATCAACACAGCCTTTCTGTGAGGGGGGATTTAGCTCTCACAAGCTGTTACTTCTGCTTCAAACTGAAATGTTCCTACCAACATTTTCATAGCTTGCTATAAATATTTAAGTTAATCCAGCATTGTTGGTTTAAGGGCCATTCAGGAAATGGAGACTCATGCATTTTGGAAACAAAAATATCAAGGCAATGACAAAATCAGACTTGTTTCTAAATGCAAACAAGGTTAAATTGGGTTTTAGGTTATTATTTGTAGCACATGCTCAATTTGATTATATTCCAACTCTGTTATTTGTTAATTAGTGCTATTAAATTGAATGGATTTTGTGTTGTGATTATACAATATAGTTGTTTTTCCAAAGAGAATTCAAAAACCTGGAAAAAAATAATTATTTTTCCATTATGTCAAATTTAGAGGCAAATACTTGCATTTTTGTTTCTTAAAAACTTCATATTTACAGTCTGAACTGAATATTTACAAGTGAATGATATAAAATATGTTAGAAAATAGTTTGTAATGCAATTAAAGAGAATATAAATAAATAGCTGAAACAAGTTCAAATGTATATGTTGTTGACACTCTTACAAGTCTATATTACTAAGAGACATATAAATCAAAACACAAATTACTCAACTATTTAAGTGATTGGACCAAATCAGTCAGAAATTTGTAGAATGCTTCTTTGTAATTTAACTCAAAACATTTTCTTACACTCACCATATGTGCACAGTCTTAAAAATGGCAAACACATTGCTCTTAAGTAATGACTGCAAATTTTAATTAATCTTAATGCTTTGTTTTTCTCCAAATAGCCTTTCTATCCCTACTTTCATTTTCTGAGGAGCTGTCTCAATACTCTCATCTCAAACCATGGAAAAAAGCACCACAGACCGAGTGAAGTGTCTTAATTAAACGCCAGAATCAGCAGCAGCCTCCTCTTCTCTGGATTCCTCTCTTTCGTCTCCAGAGTAGTGGAGGCATTGTTGACTTGCACTTTAAGGCCTCCCTGTGCCAAAAGAATGTCCCATTAGACACAATGACTCTGTCTATTAAAGAGAGGGTTCAAATTAAAACTGGAGAGAGCCGCCTTTGCCTATGTCATCTCCGCTCATTATTCCCCAGTAAGAAAGTGCAAAGGGGACGAATGTGACTCTTTCAAAGTCCTCCTCAAGGTGATACTTCTAGCTAATTAACTGGAACTCATTGATGCAACTCAATGTATATATAGGGTTTAACGGCTTATGGAACCCCAACATGCAAATGTGTCCCACCTTCTGGATAACTGCCCTTCCTCCTTGCTAGCTGTGAGTTAATTCCACATTCCTTAGTCTCTTCAAATTAAATGTTGGCTGTGGTGTAATATCACCTTCTTTATTTAGGCCCACAAAGCCAGGTCCCTTTATTAGAACGATTCAAGAACTTTGATATAAACAAGCGAGTGCAACTGCATTCAGCTCTGATTTACAGTGAATGTAACTGCAGCAACAGTTTTTCAACTTTGAATTTTAGGGCAAAGAGCTAAAGTAAGTCAAGTAACTCAAGCAGTACCCAGGAAAGAGAAAGGTCATAATTATATTTATTCTGAGTTAAACAAACACATTGTTTTGGAAATCATGCCAATTTAATTACTATAACATTACATGTGCTGTACATTCTGTCCCTTGTAAATCAAAAACTCTTGTATTAAGTCTCCTAAAATATTGGCAATTTCTTCATTTGGAATGTAATTATTGAAATTACACAAATTTTAACAAATGCTGCATATAATTCTTAATTTCGGTTAATCATATCTCACAGAATCAAACAACATTTAGTTTGATTACTAACAAATTAAGCCACTTTGATTAAAAAATAAACATCTATGTTCACAAAAAGCTGAATCTCCACATGCACAGAATCACAGATTCTGATTACTCACACACATTCATTAAACCTAAAGGAGGAGTCTATCCTTCATATCCATCCTACCTTAACATGCCTTTTCATGACTGCAATGTGCCACCAAACAAATAAAGCATTTTTTAGGGGAATCTGTCAGTATGTAAATGATCAGTTTATATGTGGCTTTGCTCACACGGGCTCATTTGCAGCTTTCACCCTTTTTTCAAGAATCAGTGAAAAAAGAAACAATTATTTGGTCTACAAAGGAGGGTCCTGGGTGGGGGCATCCACTGAGCAAATGGTAGAAATCACATTTTGGGGAGCATTACAGAATAATTACACATATGCTTAGATCGGCGGCATTCAGGGGGGCTGACAGTATTTTAAGGATTAAAGATGTTAGTGGTGTAGCTGTCTCTAAGGAACTGGGATCACTGGCACATTCAAATGCAAAAGTGTACCATTTGGAGAGTCTAATGCAGTCTGCCTCAACTGCTGGCTACAAATTTGGGAGAGACTTCACTGGGACCAGACACTCGGTATTTAATGCGTACGTCTGTTCTCCAATGTGCGGCCTTAACAAAGGCAAGGCACAACCATGTCATGCACTGTTGCACTTGTGTGGTAGCTGACATCCTCACCTCAGACCCCGTTTTCACTCCCAGCAAGACAGAAAAATTCTGTGTTTAAGTTTTTTTTTTATTATTTAATGAAAATACATTTTTGGCATGGATTTTTTTGAGCTGCATTCACAAATCAAATGAGTATCTGACTTGAATGTTTAATAACTGTTAGAAGTCACATTACAACTATATAAATGCAAATACATATTGATTGTACAGCATTATGCTGTGAGTTTACAGAGTACTTGATTCTAAAGAAAATTCAAAAGTGCTCCTCAGAGCCTTGAGTCGGGGATATTAATCCCTTGAATGTTTTCCTTGAAGGTGATGTTATTCAGCAGCTGCTAAGTTGCCACTGGCAACAAGTTCAGTTCATTCCCACAGTTGCTAAAAGTCAACGCCTCAGCCATCCTAAGTGAAGTCGAGGAAGATCCCACTCTGATGGCTGAAAAGGAAGAACCAACACTGCATTTCCATGCGTACATATATTACCGGTGATGGTTTCTGCCACACTAAAGTACTGAGTCATTTCCAGACCTGTACACAAGTTACAGACCAGTAGAAGCATTTTTCAGCATCCTCACTAGATCCGTCAGATTAAAATACAGCTGGCACCGAAATACATAGCTTAAAATCTTTTTATCTGCAAGGATCTAATTAAATTTCCTACGGGATAAGAAAGGCAATTAGCGCATGACAAACTTCGTAAAGATAACTGTGTCTTTCTTCCAGACTGTAACGAAAAGCTCTGCTTTCTGGGGGTGAAACGTTACGTTTGCTTCCTTCCCCCTGCCAGTGTTTCGGCCCTAGTAGAGTTAGGGCCATGAAATCCCTTTTTGTTGATGTTTAGACATGGAAATGTAAAGTGTTCATGGTAACTATAGCCATGAAAAATTGATGAAATTACAGTCTGTTCAGGGGAAGTAAAAAAGGGCCCAAGAACAAAGGCCTCTTGCCCCTGTCAACAATCTGCTGGTGGCTTTCAACAGGTGAAGGAGCTTGTGTATGTGCGTGTGTGAGAAAGAGTGTATGTGGGAGCGGCACGTGAACGCAGTCTGACAGCAGCACCCCTGCTGGGCTGGCATAAAGGAGAGGCACACAACCTTGGGTCCCCTCGAGTGCCACAGATATGCTACATTTCACTTAGCAAGATGCTTTGAACAGGAGGCAAAAGAACCAGTAAAGAGAAACACGAAGAACAAGAGTGGTTAGTAAAAACCCTGACGCTTCCATCCTGCTCCTGTGAGTATGCAAGCACAACTCTATTGTTTCTAACATGATAAAATAAGTAAAGGAAATGAGTAAAAATACACATTTGTGTATGTACAGATGTATGTATTTATTTTAGGTAATGTTTATTTACATATACATGTAGAAAAGAGCAATTATGGGCTGAAGCATCTTTTTCACCTTTAGCTTTTTGCCATTTTCCTAGTGTCAGTAGTGAAAAAAATATTTTACAGACACAGTTGCTACCTAAAAATGTTTGCGTACCGCAACTTCAAATCTTATTCAGCAAGAAAACAGAACTTCTGAAAATTAATTTATTATGCAACAAGAAAGCTACACTAAATTCTGAAAATGCATTTTGCGGTGTAAAGGAGAGTACAAGGTGGCTGTTAAAAAAATAATCAGACTATTTTGTACTTTGACATTTTTATATATATGACTGAATAAATGTATTTGTCTGTTTTTTATGCCGTGTATGCTCTTCAGCATTTGAATCACCTCGTCTGGTAAAGCCAAACAGTTACGTTGAAAAGGTCAAAATCTCAGGTGTTGCAAGCAGAGTGAAGTTGAGATATTCTACTGCATGGTTTTAGGTGATGCTAAGTACAAACCCGCTCTCACCCTGGATGAGAAGAACTCTGGGCTGTGTGTGTGTGTGTGTGTGTGGGGGGGGGGGGGGTTGGCTCCAACTTCTTGCCCTCTCTGTGGCAAAGCCCTTGAAGTCAGGCCACCTGAGGAGCCCCTCCGCCTTAATTAGAAAATGCCCCAGGAGCGTCGTGGTGGGGCAGCTTTGCTATCAGCTGCCCCGGTCCCACGTTTCCTCTCCTCGCCGCTTTCAAGTGCAAAGCGACCTGTGTCTGCAAATGTGCAGGAGAATAAAAGTTTCGCGGCGGCACCACAGGCTTTGCCTGGGAGCCACTGAGGCGTGCGCCTCTATGAATACCGCCAAATCTTAAATGAAACTTTTAATCTCTGCATCACATTCAGCCCCCAGAGAATGGGGTTTCCTTTTTAACTACTTCCCCCACCAATCTTTTGTGTCACTCTGCTCCTAAAAGTCTTAGATTTTGCTCTGACCCACTGAGGGTTATACACTGTCAAAGCACCCCCTTTTGTCCTGGTCCAAGCTGATGTTAAGGCAAAGGGGCAGAGAAGCCACCTTTCTATCACCAGAAGCAGCACATGCAAAAAACAAATGAAAAGGAGTTCCTGGATACGACTGAAGAGGTGGTGATCGGTGTGGAAATCAAAATAAAGGAGAGCAGGCTTCCTATAAATATTATACCCCCCAGTTTGAATTTTTTATACCTTGGATTCCATCTCCTGATCGGATTGCTAACTTTCCCTTTTTTGTTCAAAACATTAGACTGGTTTCTGTTTAAAATATATATATATATATTCATGTTTTATTCAGAATCAAATTTAGTATCAAGTTTAGAAAGAGACCCATAAAACTGTCTGGAGGGCCATTGGGCCCCCCCCCCCAGGCTGGGGCCTTTGTGAGGGAGAGCCCCTCTTCATCAGAAGGAGGCATGATTTCATGACTGAGTGAGAATGAAAAACCCCCTTAAGATCAGGCCCTAGCTTTCGAGTGACTATTTTTGTTATTTCCTCGCTGAGCAGTAACACCTACATTGTATGCAGAGGGACAGAGAGCATTCAATGGCTTCAGAAAGAAAACCCATTCACTTCTGGGCAGCTGGGCCCGCCAAGTACTCTGCCTGGCCTCTTCACTCTTGGATGGGTTTTGTGCAAAGCCCAGATTCAGAGGCCTCTGCTTCATTCCCACTCGCGGAATATAAAGATAAATTCAGTTTACAGTAAAACATTTTTACTTCCACATCTGCGCAGCTTCTGTAAGCTGTCAGGGTGGCAGGGCGCCTTCCCATGAGGCTGTGCGGCACCTCGGCAGTGCCACCGTCACTCACCGTCACTCACGGATCCTGCACAGGCTTCTGAGGAAACACTTGGCCTCTGAGTTTTGCCGCTTGCATCGTGGCGCCCCGCGCACTCCGACGGAGTGCTGAAAGAAGAGTGCCTTTGAAAGACCCCTCTTTACAGGGAGTTCAAAGGTCCCACTGCAATGTTTAGGACCTTTCGGCCCCGTGTCCTGACCATCAGCGGACGGGAGCAAATGGCTCGGGGCCACGGCCGCTGTTCACTTCATGAAGGCCACAGAAAGGACGGAATCAGCCCTGCGGTCCGTCCCCTCGCTCTTCCCTCCATACCTGCACCTCCACCCCCATTGTGCTCTCCCTGGCCTCACTCTGCAGTTTATCTTGCCTTTGGGAGTGTTGATGAAGGGCCTTCTTCTTATATGCTCTCTTTCCAGGCTGCTGGGCGCAGAAGCGGCTGGATCACAAAAGGAGCTCATTTTGGATTACATGGACTTAGTGGTTCTGACATTTAGTTCAGCTTGCAGATAAATAAAATTCAAATTATTATTATTATTATTATTATTATTATTGTAGTTGTTATCTGTCGTCTGTTATACCAGTATTAGATATATATTTATTTTGTACAACATTTTTTTCCTCTAAAAAGCCAAAAATTAATTTTATAGATTTCTTCATTTATGGTCACGAATATACCTATTGGATATCTAAAACATTGTTATTCCCCTTCATTCAGAAAGAACAGGTGAAGGTGGATGGATGGATGGATGGATGTGAGCAGTTTAGAACTGTGGTGTTAGTATTTTTTGGAGAGAAAGACAATGTTATTTCCTTTAAGGGGATGTAGATGAAGCTGAATGAGTGCTACTTTCTCCATAGCTGTGGGGGGAAACTTTCTGTAGCTCCTTGGGTTCCAGGCACATTATGTGGGTTGGAATTATGCTGCTGCATGTGGGGACACAAGCTGGTGGAACCTCAGTGCTGCAGCCCGTCGTCTTTCAGCCGCAGTGACCTGCCGCACACAGAAGGAGATTAAGATTAATCTTCCATTTGACATGCTGATATTAACAATTTTCCTCCGGCCTCCTTTTACCCACAGTACAGTGGAGTCAGGCAAGGGTGAAATGATAGAAGTTACCAGATTACTTATAAAAGCAGGTGCCCTGCTCAAAGGGCTTTTTGTCATGCCCTGTTCCGTGCCGGGGTGAGGAGATGTGGCTGCCTACAGGGGGAGAGGAATCTTGTTTTGTATCACATTCTGTCAGTGCGTTGGTGTTCCATGGGTCCATATTGTGATACAGAGACTCAGAAGATGGTTAATCTTCGATGATCACATTTTTCTTAAAGAGGCAGGCTCACAAAAGTAGATTGTTTTGGAATATTTGGGGGTTTGACAAATAAATAAACATATAGCTC
Organism: Gnathonemus longibarbis; assembly: GCA_026776665.1. NCBI lineage: Eukaryota > Metazoa > Chordata > Actinopteri > Osteoglossiformes > Mormyridae > Gnathonemus > Gnathonemus longibarbis. Next base: position 8,343 of record JAODJV010013635.1, read on the forward strand.
AGTATTATTTTTAAGACAGCAAAATATAACCAGTTTTACTATTACAGTACATACTATATTGTATTAGTGTGTATTTATATTTTTTTATTAAAGAACTTAAATCGTATGTAAATGGGACAACAGTCCAGCTTCTATTTCTGCACATATAGTCAGTTCAAAACATTTGATGCTACTCAGCCTAAAAATATTAACCTTTTCTTCGTTCATTATTGTGCTACATTGGCGCTTATTTGTGTGAACTGAAATGCTAAGATTATTTCAGAACCTAATTAGTTAGGGCAATGAATTTATTATGTATTTCACCTGAAGCAGGACCAGATGCAGATCTGGACATCTACCAAAATTAACGACTGCCAACCAAGAAGACATCCTGGACTTACTGCATGGAAATGGAACATTTACTGTGAAAACCAAGAGGACTCCAACAGCTTATAGGAAAACAAAACCTTAGTTCAGATATAAATCTTGATTGTTGTTTACCTTTATCATGTAGTCTGATGACAACAGTCATGTTAACACAGTGAAGAAGCCTCCAAAGTGTAAAAATTTACATAGTGTGACGTGGATATTTGTCTCTTTCAATACAATACAATAAAAACAAACAAAAACACCTAATAAGAGCCAAATGGAGCTATGCTGGTAGATTTTTAATTATTCGTGACATTGTTTGTTCTGTATAAATGTGTATCAAGTAACCGGCTAAGGGTGACAGGCCTTCGATTCTGCATCACCTGCAATGATCCTTTATTCCAAAAAAGTTGGGATGCTGTGTAAAATGTAAACAAAAACATAATGCAATTGTTTGCAAATCACATAAACCTGTATTTGACTGAAAATAGAACAAACACAACATCTCAGAAGTTGAAACTGAAAATGTTTATTGTTTTAAGAGAAATATATGCTTAATTTAAATTTGATGCCAGCAAGAAGTTTCAAAAACGTTGGGACGGGGCATGTTTACCATCTACTGCTTCTGCATCACGTCTTCTTTTAACAGTAGTTTCTCAGTTTCAACATTTGATGTATTGTCTTTGTTCTATTTCCAGTTAAATATGGGTTTATATGATTTGTAAATCATTGCTATCTGTTTATATTTACATTATACACAGCATCCCAGTATTTCTGGAAACGGGGCTGTAAAAATTCCTGCCACCACATCTAATTTGAGTGTTTCCTTACAAAGCAGGTATCGCCTGCTGCATGGCTGCACTCAGGTTTTCATCCTTGAGGCGGCTTGTTGTGTGGTGGGTGCAGCAATGCACTGTAATCACCACATGCTCCTTATCTCCTCTCTTACAAAGCAGGATATGTTGCTTTGCTTTGCATGATTTTTGGAGTTTAGTCTATGGCACAAATACTATAGTTTTTACCCAATTTTCGGTGCATTCCTAGGCGCTGAAATCAGAGTGTTACACTGGCCTGTCTCAACATAAGGAGTGTCAGGGATTGGGGCAGGAGGTGCTGCGGTTATCGCATGTCATGTCCTCACAAAGAAGAAAAGCGTCAAATAGCCAACATCCTGGTGTATCTCACCTCCAAAAAGGCAGCTCAGTGAAACCTGGCCTCAAGCCTCCTCAGCCTTTCATTGACCCTAATCAGTCTAGTCATTTACATGACATCGCCCCATGCAGGACAACTAAGCTTGCATCTAAAACCAAGCTACGCAGAGATATCCCAACAGGCTAGGTGGACTGGTAATGACTGTGTGAAGACTGTCAAAAATCCTTGCACTAAGGATTTGGAGGAACTCCTTCTTTCTGGCCTGTTTAAATGGTATTTAACAGTATATAAAGGACAAATACATAGAACAAAAAGTGAAAAAGAATTTAAACCAGTTAAGCTGCATTGCAGCGGACTGAGATAACCATCCAGTGAAGTTAACATCACTCCTCATACAACATTAACACATGTAAAATGACTACTCAACAACGTTATACAACAATCCAGCATAACAGGCAAACCCTTATTAAAAATTATTTTCATGTTTTTAAATGAAGTCCCTGTGGTGGTGGTGGTGTGGTGGTCTCTGCCTCTCAGGGTCAATCAATCAGTCAGTCTTTATTTATATAGCACCATTTTAACCACGGGGTTTACAAAGTGGTATACAGGTATTTTAAAATAAGCACACAAGAAATACCAAGGAGCACAAGAAAAATAAAATAGAATTGTAGCTGTTCTTCTTCTTCTTCTTACTACTATTATTATTATTATTATTATTATTATTATTATTATTATTATTATTATTATTATTGATAATAATAATAATAATAATAATAATAATAATAATAATATACCACCAGAAAGCAGGGCTTTAGCCACCCACACTATCCGCAGGGGAGTCTAGCCCCTGCCTCACAGGGGACTATAGCCCCTACCTCACAAGGGCCCTCTAGCCCCTACCTCACAAGGACTCTAGCCCCTGCCTCACAGGGCCCTCTAGCCCCTACCTCACAGGAACTCTTGCCCCTGACTCACAGGGGACTCTAGCCCCTTCTCACAGTATCACATCGTGGTTTGGTGACTGCTCCATCCAAGACCGCAAGGCCCTGCAGAGAGTGATCAAAGCAGCAGAGCACTGTTGCAGATCTGATCTTCCCTCCCTGCAGGACATCTACAACAGGCACTGTAGGACCAAAGCAATCAAAATCATTAAAGACCCCTCCTACCCCAGCAATCATCTGTTCTGTCTGCTGAACTCAGGCACACGGTTCTGCAACTTCACGACAAGAACAGAGAGACTCAGAAGGAGCTTTTACCCTCAGGTCATAAGGCTCCTCAACCAAGACATGCCTCCCTCTCACTAGAACCTACACTGGACAAGCAAAATACCACTTTAAATCCTAATTACTTGAGTGTTCATATAACTTACTTGCTATTTAGTTGCTAGATATATGTTTTAGTTTTAGTTTAGTCTCTCAAATCTGGTTTAATTTATTTTATTTAAATCTACAGGCAGTCTCAGGAGTGATTCAGGGCTACATTTCCCTGCATGTTGTGCATGTGACAAATAGACTTCTTGAATCTTGAATATTAGTGATAAGATAATCAATTAACTGAACTGACGCAACTTTCTCAATTACAGTGGTACCTCAGAACTCAAATTAAACCCGTTCAGAACTCCGGATCGAATCCTAAAAAGTTTGAGTTGTGATCCCCAAAAGAAATAATGGATAACCAATGAATTGGTTCCAGGCCCCCAATAATTACACCTAAATATGTTTTTTTAGCATTTAAACACAAAATGAACCTGATAAAACACGAAAAACATATACTGTACTAAACACATCTAAGCACATTTATCAAAACAGTAATTTGTAAAGTAAGAAAATAAATGTATCCAAACAATGTGTCCTGCCCTGATCGTCTGCTCCTTCCGTGTGCCACGCCCCCTTGTTAACCTCATGTGGAATCCCCATGTGATCAGCTGTTTCTGGTTGTTGTCATTAGTCCTCTGTATTTCATCCGCGTTTCAGTTTGTTTCCCCAGTCTGGTCATTGTATTGTCCGTCTGCGTTTTGCCTGCCTTACCTGTAATTAAACCCCGTATTCCCAAATACCCTGATATCTGCGCCTTTGTCTCCGTTCCGTCCCCACTGGGCACGACAATATTATTATAATTAAACGTATTAAGGGTTTATTATTAATATTAAAATAATGAATAAGAAATCTTTATTTTTAAATGTATTTCATTATATAATAATAATTACGGTTACTGTCTATCATTGTCTAAATGTATTTTTACTGTCTAAATATATGTATTCAGTTAGTCACAGCGAATTCGAGGCTGAGACTGAAGCTTTACCCTTTGTTTCTGCTGAAGACTTGCTGTGTGACTCATTTCCCTGCGCACACAAGTTATCTTAGGTCGGTTTTCATGGTTTGACTTCTGAGATTCAGATTGAGTTCTAGGTAATTTTTTTTCGAACTGGTTGGTTTGACTTTTAAGAAATTCGAGTTCTAATGAGTTCGAGAACTGA
>JAODJV010013636.1:1539-12304 GCA_026776665.1 Gnathonemus longibarbis
ACACATACTCTGTGAGCACGGAGGCTCCCTCAAAGTTCACACACATCTTCTGTCAGTACTGTGACTCCCTCAATGTTCATACACATCTTCTGTCAGTACTGTGACTCCCTAAATATTAATATACATACTATGTGAGTACTGTGACTCTCTTAATGTTAACACACATCCTCTGTGAGTACTGTGACTCCCTTAATAGTCACAGAGACCCTTCTGTGAGTACTCTGACTCCGCTCAGTGTTCACATGCATCCTCTGTGAGTACTTGGACTCCCATTTTGGTTCAGCTGAATGTGCTGAAGACTGACTGTGTGCAAACACAGGCCACTTCTGCACGTCGTTCCAGGAAAAACCAGCGAAAAACCCAGAATGATCAAATTAGCTACAGATCTCTGAGCTGCACCCAGACTCCCCAGGTAAAATCACACCCCACAGAACCTGTCGGCATAACCATTTCTAGGCAGTCTGTTCTAGGCAGTCTGTTCTTAGGAGGCTTGGGGGCAATAAGGAGTTAAGGCTTCACACATTGAGTGGGACACAGGGGGCGCGGAGACGTCGGGGTTCAATCGCATGAGCTCATAGGCTTGGAATTGCGAGCGTGCAGGCTGCACGCCACCCTGCTGCCCCCACCGCAGTCTGTGGACCCCACAGCAGCGCAGCGTGCTGGAATGCGCTGCGATGTGTTGAAAGTTTCACTTCCAGTCAACGCTCTCGACGGAGAACACCTCCTGTTAATAATAACAGCAATAACAATCGAGGTAATAACAGCGTTAAAAATAAAGCTCGTTATCTTGCGCCGGGCTTGGCAGGAGCACGGAGGCTCGGCGCCACTGACCGGTCCGGCAGCGGCGGGCAGAAAACAGGGGGCGTGCTGCTGCAAAAGGCATGCGCTGACTCAGCAGTCCTGCATGCAAATGATGCACGGCTGCCAGTAAGCCGGCCTTAGACGTCACCAGGCCGGGTGTACGCTGTGACTCAGTACCCAGCCCCGGCTCCTCTGCACCGAGGCCCTGCATGCTTCTTGGCAGCACCTGTGCATTTTATTAGCGCATGACCACAGCTGATCCAGGAAGTGTGAGGTGGAAAGAGGATTTCTTACTGCATAACTGGGTAACACGCAGTGGGAGAGGTGCACCTTAGGCCGGAGTGAACATGCTCACTGCTGCTCCCACTGGCTGTTTCATTTGGCATCCGCTGAACGTCTGAGTCCAGAATAAAAGCAAACCGCAGTGTGACTTTTCAAGCGAGGAACAGACAGTAGGGAGAGTCGGTAAGGATGCGCTCCATCCCTCGGGGTGGAGAGAGTAGCAATTCTGTGTAGCTGTGTCCAGCTCCTCACCTGAGCGTGATTGGGATTTGGGGAGGGGGGGGGGGGCTCTCATATTCGGAGAATAAACACCAAGGAGACAAACGGCCACGTGTCTCGCTGGATTGGCTCTTGCTCGCAATGCAAATGGCTACACTTATCTGAGTCTGGGCCCTTACGTGCCCCCAACTTATCAATCAGCTGGCACATTCTGACGTTTAGCTGAGGTTTAGTGAGAAATGATTAAGTCGTCGTAACCCAGCATGAGCAGGGATGAAGGCGGGTCAACGGGACGCGTCTCAGCTCCTGATTGAACGGTTATTCTGCCAATCTCATTCTTTATTCTCCTTGGCTTTGCGGAGCAGTGGAGGGAACCCTCTGGTTACCCTCAAGTTTCGGGTCCCCTGCACCTGGTGTCAGGGTTGTGTGCTGAGGGCTGCCCCATTCACACCTCAGATCTGCAGTCGATAAATCTGGTGAATCAAATTCGAGGCCCATTTTAGAAATACAATCATTCTAATCATGACGAGACCCGAAAGAAGTTCATTGTTGTTGAAAATCTGCATCAGTTAAGCTCAGGTCAACGCAACAAAGATGTTCATTAGCTGTTGTTTACCACCTTTATCGCCGCCTGCATGAATTCCCTTGCGGACGACCCGCATGCTTTCACAAGCATGTTAGACAGACTCATTTATAATGTGTTTGGGGGAGAACCAGCAGCTGAATCATGGATTTAGCCTTTTGGATGTCAGGCTTGATTTGAGGCAGATGAATTCGGCTGTTTATCTCAGACGTGGGGGAAACAGGAGAGGCCAGGGTGGGGGAGGCTGAACAAGGCCGCCTCGGGTGCCCCCGCCTTAAGACACGTGTGGCTCCGCCCATGCATCATCGTGGCTTATACCATCCGCGGCAGTATGCAGTCCAGGCTAACTCCACCCCTATTCTGCCCTGACCGTGTCTCTGACTGCATCTCTCCATCAGTTTGGAACACGCTGCACCACCAGCATTCTCTGACCCAAGTGAAGTCTGCCATGTCTCTAGGGGGCGCTCATGAACCACACAGCCAACTCCGACTGGACTGAGGTAAACTGGACCCAGTAGGGAATCGTGACAGCAGGCGTGTTTGTTAATGGGCCCGTTCTCTCCGCCTGCACCCCAAATCCATTCCTCAGTTCCCTGTCCTCCCTCAGCATTCCTGGCTGCGTGGGTGGATGGTTCATTGGGGCCGTCGGAGATCCGAATGGTGCAAGCCCCCGTGGGGGGGGGGGGCTTAATCGGCCCATTCCCTCACTGCCGCTAATCTCCCGTCGCTGAAGCGAAAAGATCGGGAGCAGGCAGTGGCTTTGGAAGAAGCCCCAGCTGCCTGCTCCCTGTTGGGATTCATTCGACAGAAATCCACTGCGCCTCAGTGGGAACCATCAGCTGCTCCTTCCCCTGGGGCAGAAGGGTAGGAGATAAGGGACACCTAATCACTGGGGGACCCCTGCTGGCCGGATGCCGTTACTGCAGCTCCCGAACTGACCCTGGATGGGCATCAGACGGATTTTTGCTCTGCTTCTCTGTAATTTCCGCTTTGTTTTCCTGCACATCTCCAGAGTTGATGGGGCCTCGCTTCCACCTCAGAGAAAAATGGTTAAGTCCGTCTGCCTGACAGCACAGAGGACTAACCAGAATTCCCATGAGTCACACCCCCGGGCCTCTCGGGTCGCCATAGTGCGCAGTCAGCCGCCTCATCTGCCGAGCGAAGCCAGCGGGACGGGGGTGGCGGTTTTTCACTGTGAAAGAGGGCAGACCAAAAACGAAAAAAAAGATGTGCAAAACAGGCAGCTGACGATAACCCTGTGTCATTTCCCTCGCTGCTGACGGCGTTCAGCTGACGGACGTCCCGGCCCGCAGAGACCCACAAAGTCAGAGGCAGTTAGTGTGAGACGCTGTGAATCCCGCAGGGCAGCCTTCCCCGTGTAGGCTGCTGTTTATTTGCGGGGATGCTGGTGCCTTCATGCACTCGCCTCATTCAGCGGCTGCAGCTGCCCCCAGGTCGCATTATTCCTGGCACCTTAGGGCAGTGCAGGCCTTCCCATCCCCTAGTCAGGTGACTTAATAAGACGAATAATAATAAGAATAATAATGCTACTACTAATTATTATTAATATTATTTTTATTTATATGGTGCCTTTCTCACACTCAAGGTCGCTCTACAATGCATACAATCCAACACAGAATCCAAAAGTCACACAACAGCTAGAGCAAAAACAATGGCGACCTTTCAAAGCGGATGATGTATTAGAGCATTCCGGAATTAGGTCTGCTTTTAACTGTAGCCTAATAGTCGAAATAGATTGTACAACTCACAGATTCTGGGGAAGCGTATTCCAGAGTTGGCCTGCCACCCACAGAAGATAATCTAAGCACAGGGAGGGTGAGATCCCCAGGAGGAGGGTTATGTGTGAGGTGGGGGGCTGGTCTGTGGCTCAGGGGGTTACAGCACTGTGCCTATAATAGGAAGGTCGCTGGTTGGGCCCCCTGAACGAGGCCCTCGACCCCTAGTTGCAGCTGGGTCCGTCTAACCCTGCTTTCTCAAAAATATCTGTTTCCTATTGGACAAAACTTTCCACTAAATAAATGTGATGTAATTGAGACAGTCAAGGTGTCGCCTCAGATCCCCGTCTGACGGGATGCTGCCCCTTGACCGCAGGGCCCATGGCTCCAGGATGCCCATCCTGTCTTCCACGTTCCATGTGGAATAATCGTTAATTAATATAAATTTCTGTGGATGAATCATTCTTGTTGACCGTGGACAGCCAACACATGAAAACACGTCCCGTTCTGCCCGGCGCTGGAGACGGCCTGGCCTGCGTCTGTTTTTTCTCTTCTGGCACCATGGTGAATGTTCCACATATTATCTTTATTGACAGTTCACTCTGTCACTCCGCAGAACTGAAAGTCCCCTGGATTTTTCTGGCTCAGTTCAGTCAGAAAAACACCCTGGATGCCGTCTGGCCGCGTCGGTATTCTCCTGTCAACATCTCTCCCTGCGACAACTCGACTCTGACAACTTAATTTTCAGAAGCCAACTGATTTTCAATTAGTTTTTTTTTTCTCCTCCAGCGTGTGGGTTTGCCATTTGTGTTGCTGTTGGCATGGATTTTTGCCACCAGCTTGGAAACAATCGTTCTTCATCTCTCTCTGTCTTGTTATTTCTCACCCGATGTCTCTCTCCCTGTCTCGCTGGTTGCTAAAGAGATTCTGGTCCGTGGGCTGCGTGGGGAGCAGAGACAGGAAGTGGTGGGCGACCAGCTGACTGCATTTCCTCTTCCTGCAGCGACACTCCCTGCCCTTGGATTATTAGCGCTACGCAGGCTAGCCCACCACACGCCCACATGCACATACATACACACACGCTCAGACGCACAAGGGTTACGTGCATAAACTGGGGCTGATAAACAGATAGCGGGTGCTGGAAACTGACGCACCTGTCGGGGAAAGACTGTGCACCACTACCGGCGCCGCTGACCTCGCTCACACGAGTGTGCAACAAACAAACAAAACAGAGTGCATCCTGACATACCTATTAGAAGTGAATACTGACTTTACGCATCCTCGAGCAGAAGCGTGTCCACGCAACACAGGCTTGCACACAAAACCTGTCTATTCCTGCCATAGGGCAGGCAGTTATCGCTTGCTGTAAACTTGTTGTCCTAGTTTCAAAAGATTTAATATATTAAATATTCAGTTCTTTTGCGGTGCATTATGGGTGTTCGCTGCTCCAGCTGTCGGAGGGAACAGATGCAGGACGACAGGAATGGCTCACTCTGGATCATATTCCCCTCTCTCTCCACCTCCCTTTTTCCCCTCCACATGCCTACACGTCGTGTCCCTCCTATCACATGTGTGATGCGTGATCCCGTACCGACCTCCTCGCCAGCATGTCTCATCCTAATAGACACGGAAAGGGCATGAATCACAGTGAATCACGCAGCCCAATTATACTGCTCAGAGAAAGGTGTTGCGTTTATCATCGTTCCAGCTATTTATAAAGTCCTGCAGGCTTCTATTATAATCATTAAGCAAGCACAGTGCCTACGGCGGAGGACGCGTGCATTTTATTCCTTCTCCATAAAACTTTTCCATTATTGCTAATTGATCCCTTTTTCCGTAAGGGAGTTAAGTCATTAAAGGCATTTAATTCTTTAAAATGATTAATCAGCAATTATTTTTCTGCCAGTGCGTTAATACGGGTTAAAGCCGCATTTGCTACATGCGCGCATAGATGACGATACCGTACAGGTGAATGATGCTGTTTGCCGGCTGGTGTCTCAGTATGTCGAAGCACTGCTTCGGGGTCAGTTTCTGACGGGGAAAAATAAGCCACCAGTGATTGGCGGATGCCCCAGAGAGCACTATCAGAGCTGGACCTGCTCTCGTGTCGGTGCTTCCTGGCCAATCGAACCCTAACCGCTGCGGCAACTTGGCTCCAGGGTCCTCTCAGGATAATGCAAATCCATCATGAAGGAAAAGCTCTTTGGAAATCTGATTTACATTTGGTAAAAAAAAATGAATGGGAAAAAGTTATTTGCAGAATAGAAGTAAGCAAAACACAGGCAAGGAACTACAGTCAGATATACTTGTCTGGAGTTTAAATGTGTTCTCAGTCTGAGTTTAAGGGGGGAGGTCTTGTTAATTTGAAGGAAACCCTTGTGGGCAATTTTCTGGAAATGCAGCTTCGCTTCCTGCTTGTTATCTGCCAAAGGGGAGACTGGGAGCTTCATCACCTCCAGTCTCAAACCAGCGAAGGTGAGCGTCATGCAAAGCTCTGACTGATCCCTCCTAATGACACACGAAGGGCTTTCTGATCGCATGACAGAAGTCAGATACATGTTATTGACTGGATTTGAAAGTTGCGTTTATCATCGTTCCAGCTATTTACAAATAGTTTTATTGCGGGTTTCTAAGGGTTTGGGTTTTGTCGGGGGGCGGGTGTTTACCTGCAGGCGTTCCCGCAGACATCGTTTATGACCGAGAATTAGTTTCTGATGCTGATCAGCAGGTCTCCTGTAACTGCAGCCTGTCTGTCCATCTGCATTCACTCTCCTGCTACCAGCTCAGCCAGGAGTGATGCATACGCACCCCAGATAATGGGAGGTAAACTCTACAGGGACCGAGGAGAAAAGGGGAAACAAAAAACAACAGTAACAAGGTGGAACTCTAAAGGCAAACACAAGAGAAGTAAAGTGCAATTATAGATAGATAGATAGATAGATAGATAGATAGATAGATAGATAGATAGATAGATAGATAGATAGATAGATAGATAAAAAGAATAAGGAAAAGTTGCTGTGGAAGTAGGTGAGAGGTTGTGAGTGACTTCATTACCGAGCACGCAAGCGCGCGCCTGCTGTGCACACCAGTTGCCATGGAAGCGCCTTGACATGTCGGCGGCGGCTCACCTTGTGTAAGCGGAGACCTGCGTGACACGCGCTCGCTTCCCCTGGGCCGCGGGAGGCGGCGTGCGAGTGCGTCAGAATGCCAAGCAGCTGGTGCCCTCCCACGGCAACCGGGCATGTTTGTTTTATCTCCGGCGCCGGGATACGGGGGGAGGGGGGTGGGACGCAGCTCGGCTCAGATGGCTCCCATAAACGTTATTAAAAGATAACGACGACGCGGCGCGGCTTCTGCGTCGCCTGACCCGATTCCGCCGCGTTGGGCTGTGCGGGGACCCGCTCGCCGTGCGTGTTAATGCGCGTTAACGCAGCCTTCCGCTGCACGCCGCTATTTTAATAGAAACACGCTGCTGCAGTCTGGCTGCTCTTTCGAGAAAAAGAAGCAGATCGCAGTGTGTTCGCAATTGCTTTGATCCTAAGGGAAGCTTCAGAGCAGCCATATACGCTGGTATGATGCGTGTGTTACATCACCCATCTAAACATTATCCTTTCCCTTCCTTTTTTCCATCCTCCGTTCTCTTGAGTGCAGAAAGAAGCGATCGGGGGAGGAGGACACAGTGCGTTTCCATGACGACGGCTTTTATTTTCTCTTCCTTAATGGCGTTGGTGGAAGAGAGGGTCTGGCAGTACTATTAGACCGAGAGACAGGCTGGTGGGCTGGGGTGGGCAGGCGGGGGTGGATTTAGGCGTCCTTGCTTTGTCTCGAACAGAATGTCCTCTCTCTGTACTCCTCGATCCGGCTCAGCAACTCAGACACAAGCACAGAAGCTGAGGGAACGCGCGCGCGCGCGCGCTCACACACACACACACACACACATACACAGACAGAAAATATTCATAATGCCACACAGGCACACGACATCCAGTCCACAAGTAAGAATGGCGATGCACACACACATACAGTCTCACAGAAAGACACATAGCAAATATTCATGATTCTGCAAAAGCGCACATCATTTATTCACAAATTGGGTGATCACACATATACAAACAGAAAAATATTAACAAGTGTGTAGAACCACATATTTATTACTTGCAAATATGGCCTAAGAAACACACAATGCACACGAGAAAAAATAGATAGTTCTGCTGAGTCATGCAACATTCAATTAAGGGCAGCGACAGACAGACACACACCACTACATAGGCCACGCAGATGCCCGGCAGCGGTTCATGTCTTCTCCGCTTAACCATCTCCTTTCACGCGTCTTGTTTTCGCATCACCCTCTATAGCATCCCCAGGAACCCCGTGAAGCCGTTAAGGAATGCACCCTCATTACTGGGGTGCGAAAGTGGGTCACGATGGCGGACAGGACAACCTGGTTTTAGTCAGTAAAAAGTGTGCGCGCAAACTACTGCGTCGTGAGGGGGTATATCTTTTAATAACGTTTGCGCAAGTGATGTTTTTTACAGTCGAACCACACGCCCACTCATCCCCCTTCCTCAGCATCAAAGCAGTCAGGGACATGTTTCAGTGCGCACAACGTACCTGGACTATATATGTAACCCTGAGATCTATACGATAGACACATAATGCATATGCATGTAACGTGTACGAGCACGATCGCGTTGGTGAAGCGTGTCCAGGAGCCTCTCCGTTTAGCAGCTCCAGACGCCGGCGATCGGTGCCTCTAGGGGGCGTTTCTCTGGCTCGTCAGCTGTGTCCGGCCGTAAGTACTGGCTGCTACCCCGGTGAACAGAGGTGGAAGTGCTGGGGTGCGTCTGTTTGATGTGCACACCCCGCACCTTGAGTGAAGTTTTGCTGATGGGGATGACTCACCTGCACTCCACCTGGAGTTGCCCCCCCGCCGCCAACCCATCCATTCTTTCATTTCCCCGCAAGATTATTTCATATACGCCCTCACCATCGCAGGCGCTAAACATTTAAATAATGGTAATTACTTTTAATTAGCCTACCTTTAGGGGGACTCTTTTGAGCAATTCTCTTCCCCCAGCATATTTTACTTGATTATATCTATCTATGCTTGCCAGTACGGCAATAAGCTATTATGTAGTATGTCACTGTGCTAACACACCTCTGTCGAGCTTTCTTCTTGTTTGCAGAATTTAAATGTGAAATGTCGGCATCCACGGTGCAGGTGCAAGTCCGTTTAATGCCCTGGGGGCTCAGGTTTTATAGGTGCCGACGAAAGTGTTAGAGTTCGACTGGCTGCGGTCCCGCGCGCTATTTTCAGCCCGGCGCTTATTTTCTGTATAACGTAAATCACGCACTTAAAGGGCCCATCCAGAATCCCGTGCGTTTCCCCGAATCAACTGATTCTTATAGACAGGAACCCTTTCTTGTTTCATACTTGGAAGAAAGCAGTTTGACTTAAACGATGGCTGGCTGGTTAGCAATATTGCCTCAGACTCCAAGGTTGGGGGTTCAAGTACCTGTTTTGCTCTCTGTGTATGGAGTTTGTGAGTTCTCTCCGTGTCTGTCAGGTCCCGTCCTTTGTAATCTGTTGACATGTAGATGGATGACTAGGTGTCACGAAATTACCCATATTGTTCATGCACGCATGTGCCCCGGGATGGGCTAGCACTCCATATATGGGGTAGCAGTCACGTGAGCACTGCCATAGACTCCTGCCCCTCTGTGACCCTGTCCAGGATTAGTGGTTGGAAGATGGATGAACTTGATATACAAGGTTAAAAATGGGTCCAGTTTTACTTTTCTAATAAAAATTACATCCACCGATATGTTATCTTTAACAAACATATATCATCATTCATTATTAGATGGAGACAGTAATACATGAAACATAAAAGTTGAGAATTTCAATTCTGTTATAATAATTCAGTCTATTTCATACGTGAGGTAAAACATTCACAATAGCAGTGCTGTTGACCCTCAATGAGAATAATTATTTTATGTTATTATGAACTGTATGAAAAGTACATAGAATGCACAATCTACCTATTTGTAAGGACGGAAAAATACTTTGCAAAGACTTATGTGCCGCAAAATTAACGCAGCACACAATTAAAGCGTGCTTAGTCTGCCCTCTATCGTTAATAACGGGTAGTGTAACTGTAATTTACCAGTCGTCTTCCTGTATTGGTCCTAAATGTTTATTATTCCAGTTGGGTCCTTAATGGAAAAAAAAGTTTAAATTCTTTGGAGATGATTTGTGTCAAAAGAGTCTATCCTGATATTAAAATTAAAGGGTCAGTTGCCAGTTTTACCGTAAGTATTTGAATTCAATGTGTATGCAATTGTATATAATGAGAGAAGCCAGATCGGAAGACAGTTGTTGATAATGATAACCAAACATCAGATAACTTTAGTGTTGATGGTGGAGACATATCGATTAAAGACATTAAATTAAAGCATTTGCCTTCTGAGAACAATCATTGACAACAAACGAAATAGGATACGTCACACTCCGGCGCTCGGGGCTGTGATGAAGAGTCTAGATCAGGGGTGGCCAATCTTATCCGCAAAGGGCCGGTGTGTTTGCGGGTTTTCGCTGTAACTCCCTAATTAGATTACTAATTAGAGGACTGATTGGCTTAAGAGTCCTCACACCCGGGTTTGAACAGCTGACCTACAGGTTATAACTTATACCAAAAACCTGCACACATACCGGCCCTTTGCGGATAAGATTGGCCACCGCTGGTCTAGATAAAATCTTCATTAGCACTGACATATCCATAAAAACGAAGCGCGATATTGTTCAGAAGAGGTTATATCCTGTGACTATGGGTGTGAAAGCAGGACAATGAAAAAGACGAACAAAATGAGTAGTGATGTCTTTAAGTTTTGGTGCTGCTGAAGACTTTTAATAATTCTGTGTACTGTAAGGAAAATTACCAAGTAGACCTTTGGCCAAATCCATCCATCCATCCATCCATCCATCTTCCAAGCTGCTTATCCTACTAGGTCACTGGGGTCTGGAGCCTATCCTGGAAGCAATGGGCACGAGGCAGGGAACAACCCTAGACAGGGGGCCAGCCCATCGCAGGGCACACTCACACATGCACACCTATGGGCAATTTAGGAACTCCAATCAGCCTCA
>JAODJV010013637.1:0-12286 GCA_026776665.1 Gnathonemus longibarbis
GCTAGATCAGCTTCAGTCATCGTGTGCCGCATGCTGCCCCCCCCCCCCCGCCCCACCACCATGCTCTCTCTCTCTCTATATATATATATATATATATATATATATAAAAATGTTTTTGACTTATGGTGATTGTTCCATAAGTTTGCAACACAAATATAAGCAAATAAATTGTATAATGAGAAAAGCTTTAATTTAACAGCCCAGTGGCTCGCTGGCAGGCCTGATGTAGGCGTAGTGAATGTGTGAGTTCCTGGCTCTTCGTTGCCCCTCCATCTGAAAAATGCGGCAGTCAGCGTTGACGCCTGTGGCCCCTCCCTGTCCGGACACCCAGTGACGCGGTGTGACGTTCCTTGCTACCCACACACAGTTTGCACACGTCCCCTGGATGCTTTTTTGTGTAATGAATGGGATTAAAAGTGTAGCCCCTGGCAAAAGCATGGAAATAATGCCAGGTGCTGAGATCTTCACATTTTATTTTTGGAGTGATCAGCTGGGGTCAGCTGCATTTCCCTGCCCTTGCATGGGTGTGTGAATCCTTTGGGCTGTGTACACCTGTGGTTGGATACAAGTCCTTCTCGTCCGGCTCGTTCTGTTAAATCCTCGGGTGGGGACGCACATATCCAAGTGCCCAATGGCCTACTTGATTAGTGACGGAACCAGCATACTTGTGAGGTGGGCCAAAAGACCCGACCGTAACACTGTGTTCCTGTGCCCGTGGCCATCTCACGCATTGTCCTCTAAGTTATGCTACGCTAATGAGATGACGGTGTTTTCTGTGGCACTGCACAGAGAGTGATTGTGGCATTCTGGGAGACAGAGATAGCAGGAAAAGGCCAAGATAAGGATCATTCGGCAGAAATGCATTTTACGGGTGTGAGTAATTATTCTGTCCGTGGTAACATTAGCTGTCATGATAATGGAATATTCTGAGAGATTGATACTCGAGCTCTGGGCAGAAAGGGATGATCATTAAAACTTGGGCTCTTCTGTTGTTTCCTGGCCCGGCCCGCCCCGCCCCCTTGCTGCTGCCTCCCCTGGGTGTTTGTGTTCATCACTGTCTATGTGAAAGGGTGGTTTGTGGGCCATGGTGTATAAATGGTGCCAAAATGGTGCCAGGTGAAAGCATGGATGCTTTTGTGTTTTTTTTTTTATATACATACATATACATATATATATATATATATATATATGCACACACACACACACACACACACACACAGTGGTACCTCAGAACTCGAAATTAATCCGTTCATAATTCCAGACCAAATCCTAAAAAGTTTGAGTTCTGATCGAATTTTTCCCATAAGAAATAATGGAAAACCAATTAATTGGTTCCCGGCCACAAAAAATTACATCGAAATATGTTTTTTTTAGCATTTAAACACAAAATGAACTGGACAAACCAAGAAAAGCATATACTGTACTAAACATATCTAAGCACATTTATCAAAACAGTAATTTTTAAAGTAAGAAAATAAATGTATCCAAACAATGTGTCATGCCCCGATCGTCCGCTCCTTCCGTGTGCCACGCCCCCTCATTAACCCCATGTAGAATCCCCGTGTGATCAGGTGTTTCTGGTTGTTGTCATTAGTCCTCTGTAGTCCGCGTCTTGGTTTTTTCCTGCCTTACCTAATTTAAAAAAAAAATAAAATAAAAAAATTACTATATAGTTTCTACTAAATTTTGACTATATGACTATACGTATGACTACATTTCCCATGCCGACTGAGATCGAGCATGGGAAACGATTACCCGCAATCCCACAACGAGAGGGAGAGCGAGAGAGAGAAGAACCATCGGCTCAGTTGTGATTACGTGACGCTAGGCAGACAAAGTGTTTACGTAATACTTGTATTGCAAGACCTTGCTCATTTATCAAGTTAAAATTTATTAGAAATTTTTCCTTGTCTTGCAAAACACTCGCAGAGTAAGTTACTCGCAATCCAAGGTTTTACTGTGTATATACACACACACACAAAAGCACCCAATGCTTTCACATGAGGCTGCATTGTATATGTATATATTTATTGCATACTTGTATGTATATATTTACACATATGTATATATTTAAGGCACTACTTGGGTGTCTTGTCTGTTGTCTCGGCGTATGCTCTAACTGTGGTGAGTGATGTTTTGTTGAGGGTGACTTTTTACTCGCAACTTCGCTCGGTAGTTGAAGGGTGTCCACGAGGTGACACTCCTCTGGTCATGGGTGACTTCAATGCGACCACTGGCACTGACAGGGCTGGTTGTGAGGATTGTGTCAGGTCCCCATGGGTCTGGAGACCATGAAAGTGGCTCCATGTTCCTTGACTACTGGTGGTGCAGTGAAGGAGATTGATCACAACCTCGTGGGCAGACACTGGAGGCTCATGCAGAACTGCAGGTTCTACAGAAGTGCCCAGTTTGTGAATCAGTTTCTGACCACAGACTTGTTGCTACTCTGAAGATTCAGCTACCACCAACTAGGAGAATGAGGCTGGACTTATCCAGACTCCAAGATCAAGCTGTTTCTGATGAGTTTGCATGCAGCTTGTGTGAGGAACTTGCAGACTTAGGTGTGACTGCTGACTCTAATGTGATGTGAGAGACCTTCCGCAATAAGACCCTGAAGGTTGCCAAGGGCTGTGTTGGTTTTGCCAGTGTTCCGAAAAGGAGGTGTTTCGTCTCGCAGGACACCCTGGATATTATCAAGATGTGTCGCAGCGCACGACTTGGTGGCAACTCCAGTCTGTACTGGGAACTGAGAAGGATGGCTGTGAGGCTCTGAGGCTGATAAGGAGGCGTTTGTTAGACGAACCTCTGAGCAGGTGACACACCATCTGTGGCCTAGTGACCCACGTCCTGCTTTCAGAGGAATCTAAGCATTATGCACATCTGGATATATTCCTCTGAGACTTGGAGTCAGGGCGGGTGATGGGACGGTCCTTACGGATGACACTGCAGTTGTGACCCCCTAGGCCGGCTACTTCGAGCAGCTGTTTAAAGCTCACCCTCCAGCTAGGATGTTAGACATCTCTGGGTCTACGGTTCTCGACGCTGATCCTCCGATCAGCTGTGAACCACCCAGTCTCACTGAGATTGCATGCGTAGTGACCCTACTAGGGGGTGGGGAAGGCCGCAGGGATCTGTGGTATCCGGGGTGAACTTCTCCAGGCTGGTGGTAAGGCTGTCTTCCTGGCATTGCAAGCAGTCTTTGCTTCCATTTGTCAGACATCATCCCAACTGACTGGAAAACGGGACTTGTAGTCCCTATCTGGAAAGGGAAGGGTGAGCGCATGGATTGTGGCAACTATGGGGCTTTCAATTGCTATGGTATTCTTAACAGGATGCAAGATCACTTGCTTGTCTGTCTCAGTGTGTGTTTTTCATCTATTTCAGCCAATCTCTGTGTCTCTGACAGAACAGCAAGCAAAAGTTAAATTGAAGAACATTATAGATAATAATGAGTGGGTTGGAGCCCTAGTAAATCTACGAATGAGATAACAAACTACTTTAGTTACGAAGGGTTTCTTTGAAGCGTGTTCTAATTAACGATCAAACTTAAGTATGAGATAACGAGCTACTTATAGCGTTACGAACCTTTCTGGAAAGCCTTCCCTGGAAAACCTCCCCTGGCAAGCTATCTGAGACTAATACTGCCTGCGCAGAAAACATGGTGGGGGGGAAAGACATTTCCTCTCAATGACAGAAACGAGCTCCTGAGACACAGTAGCAACAATAACTACAATAAGCTATATTTTATGTACAATATATATTTTATATACAATATTGTATGGTATTATTGCATATTTGAATTATACATAGTTCAGTAATTTAATTTGTACAGTACTGTAATTTGAAAAGCGTTTAAAACAACTGTATTGTATTTTGAAAGAGTCAATAAAATTCAGTAAATAGCAACTATGTCCATTTTATTACCTTATATTTGTGTAATAAATATATAAATGTCCATTAGATGGTAATCTTCCTGAGACCTTAAGAAAAAGGAAAAAATCAGTTATAATGATCATCCGCTTATAGTGATCATTTCCACCCAGACAGACGTGATTGCTGTTTGCAGTTTCCACTGTAATCCCAAATAGGACTCTGGTCTTTCTCCTGACTTCGGCCGCTGCTGCCTCCACAATCGATGGATAAATTGATGATTTGTCAACACGCATGTGTCACGTGCCTGTTTGCACATGTAAAACTGGCACAGCTAAAAAAATGAAAGCAGTCATCCACCTAGAGCTACATATGAAATAAACTGACAAAATGTGAAAGCTGAAGACATTTCCTCTGTAGTTTTAGTTTCAGTGAGTTATTGTTTTTTTTTTTTTTGTCAAACCTCAAAAGGGGTGTCTGGCGCTCCAGACATCTTTGTAATAGGTTGAAGGTCTTCATAGTCCTGGTGCTCCCTGTTTTGCTATATGGCTGTGAGACATGGACACTATCAAGTGACCTGAGATGAAGACTGGACTCTTTTGATGCTGTGTTTCATCAGAGAATTCTTGGGTACCACTGGTTTGACTTCATGTCATACGGCTGAATTCGGCCTGGGAGACTAAACAGATAGAGGATGGGACTGTACCATTTCTGGAGGATGGGACTGTACCAGTGCATGCTCCCCAGCCTGACCTGTACATCGCTTTTGACAAAACTGTCTGCTAAGTAAATGGAAAAGTAGTTCTGTATTGCAATTCTTGTGATAACTCTGGAGCCCTTATTTTGGATACAATTGCAACCAATCACAATAAATTGTCATATCACCTACCACTCCATCAAGTAGATTCACTACTTAAAAATGCTGGGGAATAAATATGGTGTTCCATAGATCAATTCAGCTTCCATCCATCCAGTAGAGTCACAGCAGGGATTATTCAGACTTGTTTAACATGAATGTTCTGTGTGATGATCCATCTCAGCTGAGTCTGGACTTGCTAATTGTGTGTCTCTCGGGGACAGTATGTAACCTTGGCTTGCTGATGAATTCTTCTGCAATGATTGGCTTTTACACCACTGATGGCTGTATACCAAAAGTGATCACCTCAGAATTACAGAGAATCAGTTGCTGGCAAACGGACTTAGACTCTGACAGCTTTTTTGTATTCGCTGGCACCATCAGAAGCAGCAGGGTGTGTACAGAGCCTAACAGTCATGACGTTGCAGCACGTTTCTGTTTGTTTGCTGTAGTATTTTTATTTATATATGTCTCTGTTAATTTGCGTGCACGCAGGAGGCTGGTCATGCAAGATTATTGAGATTTAACACTGTTCTGGACAATGCTACAATCTAGATCATTTCCTTTTCATTTTACATGATGTTCATACACTGCTGATAGGCACATTGTGTTGTAAGGGTCAGTTAATCCCTGGGAATGCATTTCTGCCAATGTGTATAGTTACTTAGTGCAGAATCTCATGTTTTACATTTTTTTTAAAGTATCTGTCAGTAATTGACTTGTGTTTTTGACACTGTACTAACTCCAGTCTGTCCTTCAGCAGAAATACATATTCTTAAGAAATGGGTGAATGATTCCATATTTTCTGTCTCTGAAGACAGGATACAGAACTTTTAAAATCACCTTTGGCACAGCAGAAATCTCACTCTTTTTTCCTGTCTGATGCTTCCATGTAGTAATCTAATGTGTCACAATGGTCTTTAATGTTATCGTATCAGACTGGTTTGCTATTTTAGATAGATATAGTAGATTTATTGCAGAACATTATCAGTTAACTGTTGTAAAGTCCTTGCTGATTTTTTTCCAGACTGGAAAGATTCCCTCTGTTAGTTTGTGGTCAAGCCTGTCAGCTTTTAGAGACCTTTGTTGTGTTGAGTCTAACCTGTTTCCTACATGCAGTGTGTAAGACTGCAAAGTGTTGATCTATATTTTCACATGCTTGGATTCCTCCCAGGTCTAACAACCTTGAAGACACTATCACTTTGATCAAAGGCAGGATCGAGGAGGTTGACCTACCAGTGGAGAAGGTGGACATTATTATTTCAGAATGGATGGTGAGTGCACTTCAAGTTGCTGGTGAATGTGTTGCTCCAGGTACTTTTGTACAGTGCACAAAACCATAATTATGATAATTTTATTGAGATCACAGTTAACACAGTTACTCTTTGATTTTGGAAATATGCATTAATTGGCATAAAAAAACCTTTCTTTTTAACTGTGGATTTCCTTGAACTCTATATATAATTCAACTGAGAAAAGGGGGCTGGAAAAATGGGAGCATCATTGTGAAAAGTAATGCGGCACAATAATCATTTTGTGTTTATTATTTTAGTTTGATAATTGTCGGAAGCCAAAATCGTGAATGAAATTAAAATTCGATTAATTGCCCTGCCTGGTGAACATAACTATGAATCTGTGTTTATGGATTTAAAGAATGTTAAGAAAAATGTCCTTCGAGCCATGTGGCATTTTCTGTGGACCTTCTCAATTATCACCACCGTAAGCAAAAATTACAACTAGTGAAAAAATACTGTAGTATCGTATCTCATTGTTTTATGTCATGTGGTACATGCTTGGTTGGTGGACAGACAACTTCAAGCTACTTGACTCTCACTGGTGGCCAGTGACATGAGCTGCTTTATGTTCCTATAGGAAATTGAAATTCCTTGGCTGACTATTTTCTGGAAAATGAAGGATGAGGAACATAATTCCTAATGACTTAAAGGCCATGACCATTAATAAATTTGAAATCCCTGTCATGTTTGATCTCCTGGCAGAAGTGTGATGTTTTCAGGGTGTCAGGGTTCAAGAGCACCATTCTGTACATGGAGATTTGGATTTTCCTTCCATCCATCCATTTTCTGTACCAGCTTGTCCCATGCAGGGTTGCTGGTTCCGGAGCCTCTCCCAGAAGCTACTGGCCCATGGCAGGGAATAACCTAGGATGGGGCACCAGGCCATCGCAGGGCACCTACTCACAAATGCACCACTCACACCTACAGACAATCTGGCAACACCTGCGTACTCTACTTTCCTCCCATATAAATTTCTGTGGCATCTTTTAGAGCAAGATACTCCCCTTCTTTTCAAATCAGCATTCTCCTTGCTGGGATAAAATTAGTGGCCCAAACATATTGAATATTAAACATTTTACCACTTGGTATTTGGATCCTCCATTACCTTAAATTGAGAGTGCTTTTCCACCGCATCAGGTACTGTACCTTTGGTATGGTACTTTCCCTTTTCCATTGACTTCAGGTCAGGTACTGTTACCAAAAGGTTTCAGTACCTGAAGTGCCAAACAAGCTGGGGTTGTACTTTTTTGATACTTCGGTACTTTGTGGTGGGACTTGAAATGCTTTCTTTGTCAATTGGTTATGCAAATAGCCTGCCTCTGAAACGCTATAGAACTGCTGTCTTGAAGTTGCGAAACTCAGACAACGATAAAATAAGTAAGAAATAAATTAATAAATGTAATAATGGATGTGAGGACAAATGAAAGACCCAAGCATATATTGGGGTAGCATGTTTGGAAAAACATACACAACAAGTTCAGGAAGGCATGGCAAGAAGTAAAGTGTTTTGTATAATATACTAGAACAGCATGGTATTATTTTGTTGTAATAAATATTGGGGTATTTATAAAGCAAAAAAGGAGTTTAACATAAGTTTCTCCCAAATCTGTCTAGGAGTGATTTAAAAAGCAAGCATGAAAATGACTGTCTCAGAGCACTCATGCAAAAGTAGGAGTGGTAAACTGATTTTAAAACATATACTAGATAATCTTGAAAAGGAATAATCATTAAAATTGCAAAACTTGCTAAACTTTTTTCCATATGAAAAAGTACAAATATTTTAGCAAAACAAGCTATAACGATGTTGGTATTAATATCGCACATCATCCAGCTCTGTAATATACTGTAGGTATTTTTCAAATTCTGTACAAAATACTCTGCCTCACGTTGTGGTTCTATTCTGCACTGGTACCAGTTTTATGGCAGTAAAAAACCAACAAGCGTGGTACCTAGTGCGACGTGAAGTGTTTTTTAGCAGTGTGTTGTTTTTTACTATTTAAACACAAAATGAACTGTCTAAATATATATATTCAGCTAGTGTAAACATGAATGATGCTATCACAGCAAATGAGAGGCTGAGACTGAAGCGTTACCCTTTGTTTCCGCTGAGAGTTGTGCCACGTGACTCATTTCCCCGCGCGTTCATGGTTTGACTTCTGAGATCAGATCGAGTTCTAGGTAATTTTTTTTCGAACTGGTTGGTTCCACTTTTAAGAAATTCGAGTTCTAATGAGTTCGAGAACTGAGGTACCACTGTATATTGAAATTTTTTCTAAAAGAAAAATAGGATGACACAATACAGTTTATTTCGAAATACTTTAACTGTGTGTTAAAATTAGGACTTTATTAAACCAATAGTATCCCTTTCTGGTTGTAAACAGCATGAAACCTTTAGTATTGACAATACACAGAATCCCAGCACTTATGACTAAAATGTAACTTTTGTAGCCTTAAACCACAGATAATAATCTGTATACTTTTACATGGAATTGACGTAAAGCTATAGAGACAGGCCTAGAGCCCTGTATTGACAGATGAGAGAGAGAGAGTCTCCATTGTGTGTTTCTGCATTGTTGGCTTCTGTCTATTGTATTATAAACTTTCTTTATAATTACTGAGCTACAGGAAAGATTGAAGAAAATATATAAATCATGATTTTGGTAGCGATACGCTTAATCTCTAGGTCTCTTTGTGGCTTTACTTTTCAGCTTCATGGGAAAGTGAGTGAAATACGTCCACAGCAGTAAACTTAAGGAAATGTGTTTCGCTAATGTGAAACGAGTACCGAGCTGATGGAAAAGAGCAAAAAGGTCCCAATGGATCACAAGAGAATTGCCGTTTCTAAAGACAACCGTTTCCATTATAAAAGCTCATCAATTGTCATTGTTGGGCTGTTGTGAAACTGGGCAGTGATAAATCAACAGGACTAATCTTGCAGGGCCGAGATGCTGTCTTCCTAGCATTTTGAAGAAGGACTACCTCAACCTGCAATCTTGTCATTTCATTATTTAAAAAATTGATCCACATTTAACCTTAGAAGATGATTGTTGTGATAGAACTTTTGACATAATTTCTTCCCTGGTTCACAAGAACAAAATATTTATAAGTAACAGAAGGCTGAAACACGTGTGCATGTCGGGCAATCCATCACTATCTGTTAGTTTGTTTGCTTCTTGGGGTCATGTGTGAGGCAGCAGCGCTCTGCTGAGGCACGTAGCTGACAACCTGCTGCTCCCTTTTTAGCACATGTCATGCTCTGCTAAACCTCGCCAAGATCAGTGCCCCTTAAAGTCCTGCCCACAAGATCTCTGCAGGTAGGCGGGGAGACAGACTGCAGACAGCTGACACAAGCTGGACCCAGATCAGGTGCCCACTAGACCGGAGAGCGGGTTTATTTATCACACTGATTGAGGAGGAGCCCAAGGTTGATGATGTCAGAACTAAGCCGTTAGTCCTGCAGGTGTAGCTACAACGGCCACGTCCTTGGCAGGGTTAATCATGATGGTGTCCAGCTTGCAGATTGTCCTCAGTGCTGCATGAGCGTTGCTTCTCCTGCACTTACTTTCAGCAATATGTGTTGATTTGAAATAAACATTGTTTTTTGGATGAGCTTGGATGACTTTTTGAAATGGCGAGTGTTCAGAACCTGGAAATTCCCAGGATGGGGTCTGGTCGCATGTTCTGCCATGTCCCCTCTGGGCACCATGTGCGGTTTCACAAACAAATAAATGATGCTCCCTCTTCAGTTTCATTATCTTCTGATAAGAGTCCTATCTACTCAGCAGGAGGACCACCACAATCAGTCATTCTGTCTATTTTTCCTGCCATTGTGCCTGCGTTGCTCTCACTATGCCTACCTAGAAGGAGATGTATATTTTCTATACCATAATGCTTGTTTTATATATTTTTTTCTTATTTTTTCTGGACTTGCGATCATCTGCTTTTTGTTAAATACATTTAAAGTTTCTGTAATTAATGAAAAATGCAATTAAAAGCTGCTTGTTTTGATTTTCAAGAGGATTTTCACAAGCAAGTCTTTGGTCTGATTTTGGTTGGCACACTTGGTTTTCTGTCATCATAACCATTTATCGGCCCTCAAATGTAGGCTGATGGTTGTAAATATAAGATTTTGTCTGCAGTGACCTTCAGGTTTTACTACTTTGTGTATCATGATTTTTTAAGTCATGTAGTATTGGAAGGAGCATGCCATACCCCTGCAGGGAGCAGACTTCCTCCATAGCCCCAATTTACAGCATGTTGAGGTGCAGGAGGCCAAACTGTCTCCTTCAGGGTAGGCTCCCGGGGGCCAGCATGTGATGGACGGCAGTAAGTAGAAGGTGTGCAGCAGGGGCACATGATGGCAGTGTGCCTCAGAGCCAGCACGAGCATATGGCTGGCAGCCCCAGCACCCTCTGTGCATTTGTCCAAACATATGTTCAAATGTGAGGAGGGGATTTCCATATTCAGTGAACGAGAAAGGACCAAAACACTGTAGCATACAAACAGGGGTAATTGTATTCCCCAGATGGGGAATACATGTGGTTTTGAGACCAGTCTGCTGCAGACACTTTTATGTTAAGCTGTAGAATACACTTGATCTTGTGAACACAGTAACTCTAAAAGTATTTGATGGATCTTTTTCAAACTTTGGAGGCATATTATATGGGTGTCAAACTGAAAGTGGTCAAATATTGATACAAATTACCCTAATGTTGAAGTAGAGTGACAGCAAAAAAAAAATTGATCCCACTAGTGCGATAGCTCAAAAAGTTTTCAACAGATGTTTTTCAACCTTTGCAGACATGTTATAAGACATGTTTGACCTGGTCAAATTTAAAATGACAAATGACAGAATAGAAGCAGAAGAATATCAAAGCAAAGGCCAGCTCAGACACTTGATCTTGTCTGCATGATTATTATTATTACTCAAATTATTATTAGTCCAATCTTTTTTAAACTCTGCAGATATGTTGCATGGGAGAAGATCTGGACTTCTTCATATTTTGAGAAAAATTGCACCAAAATTGAAGCAACAGAGCTTAATGACAGCAAAGAGAAGGATGTGATGGTTAGAGGCTTATTACTGTGGACAGGATCATTCTGTTGGTTATTTTCCATGTATGATTTTTTAATTTAAATAAGAATGTTCACTTTTGTTCAGTTTTTTATTGTTCGAAAGGTCAGTGTAGTCATTAAGTGTAGTCATGCAGTTTTGTAAACATGAGGATTAGAGTTTGTACCCATCCCATATTTTACGTGATGACCCCACTCACAATTACCTGGTGCCCTGCCCCCAAATCTGTCTCAAGCACAGCACCACCGAATTTCTGGTTTGAAACTGCTAAGCCTGAGAAGTCAGCATGTGGAGAGGGGTTGTAATTTGCTGTGAAGTTCAACCGCATTTGTTATTTCCTGCGTTCAAAGTTTTGTTTGATTTTAGCGTTTGCTGAAAACATGGAAAAATTAAAGTAGAGCTGGCGAAAGAATTCTTAGAATGGAGCAAATTATGGAGCAAACTAAAAATAAAAGACCACAGAAACTACAAAATAGAACTCTCACTAATATTGCAGGACAGAAGAAGTTGTCCCATTGTTCATTGTTGCCAGCCCCCAAAGTGCAATTGTAGCATGTTTCCTTTATGGGTACACTCAATTGAAAATTGGTGCTTGCTCTCAAGCATATGTTCGAGATGGTGACATGTGTAGTCAGTAGGGCTGCATGCCTTAATCCATTGCATTTGTAAGCACTGTTTTGTGACTGTTGACACAACTCTCAGCAACACCACTAACTAATTTCATAAGTTCTACTTGGCTTTACAGTAGTCCCTCCCTATCCACGGGTGATATGTTCCAAGACCTACTGTGGATAGCCAAAACAGAGGATAATAGCAAACCGTCTGCAGACCCCACATATAACTTCATTTTCAATTGTGTACTTCCACATGTTAATTGATAAATTACACACAATTAGACATCACCAACATTAAATTCAGTACTAATAAAGCACTTTTTTACCTTTATTATTATGCAGTACAGTACTCTCTAAAATGAAAGGGATTCATTGGATTCAAGGGTTTTTTTTTATTAATTCTCAAGAGGGGATAGAGCAATAAAAAATATGTATCAAGGAATAATGGTGCAATGATAATTAAGCAAAGAGACTATGAAAAAACATATTTTTACGCATTTCGTTTTTTTTTCCAAATTGCAGTAAAACAAGGAGATCAGAAGCTGGTGTTAATTAATCCACAGATGTGGGGGTAATT
>JAODJV010013638.1:0-12221 GCA_026776665.1 Gnathonemus longibarbis
TTTACAAATTACTGTTTTGATAAATGTGCTTAGATGTGTTTAGTACAGTATATGCTCTTCTTGTTTTATCCTGTTCACATCCTGTTTTGTTTAAATGCTTTAAAAAAAAAAAACATATTTTGGTGTAATTTTTTCGGGCCGGGAACCAATTAATTGGTTTTTCTTTATTTCTTAAGGGGAAAATTCGATCAGAACTCAGAACTTTTTAGGATTCGAATCCGAGTTCCGAACGGATTAAGTTAGAGTTCCGAGGCACCACGGTATAATATTTATTTTTCTACAACAAACTGATCAACAGTTATTAGCAAAAATGTGGGTTGTTTTTTTTAGTCAATGCCCTCAGCATTGGGTCCCAAGTTTGTATTTTGAATTTGGTTTTGATGTATCAAACTTTTGGAGAGGTATGGCTTACGCTTGGGTGAAGTAAGAGAATGAATAGTTGAATTAAGTTATGTTTTCTATTTAGAAGATTACCTGATATAAATGGTGACTTGTTGGTACAGTAAAGGTTGAACAGGAAAATGATGATAAGCTTACGTCTATGATGTACATGTTCGAGGTGTCAAGCAGATGGAACGAAGTCCTTCATTAGTTGCGTCAGAAGTACATACTGTATTGTGGTTTGTGAAAGGATAACAGGGGAAAGGGATGTGGAGAGCGGACGGGAGGCACACTTATACAGAACATGTTTTTGTTTAGAGTTTATAGAAATGAATATGCGGTGTTTTCCTAGTGCCGGACTGATTCTCGATCTGGCAGGTGCGTAGTTTCGCTGGGTTTAAGTTGGTCTCCTGTGTACATTGGTTTCCTCTCGCAATTTTTTGTCCGGTTTGGCGCCTTATAAACAGTTGTTCTCTCTTGGGATTTTCGCTCGGCTTTTGTCAGGTTTGGCGCCTTTTATTACTCTCGCAACTTTTGCATGTCTATTTTTGTGCCACCTGGCGCCTTATAGTCTTGGTCCTCACAGTGCAGAGAGACCGTTGGTTATGTGCATCACTGTGTATCCATGGCCAGCCCTGCTAAGATAGAGAAAGAGGACTGTGAAACATTGGAGGGCTTTTTGCACTCCGTGTCGCCTAATATTGTCTCCAAACGCTCAGGCCTGCAAGAATAAGATGGCAGTGAAGCTGAGTAACGTGAAGCGAAGTATCAGTAAGTCTTAATTTTGTTAAAATGAAAGGAAACAGGAGATTGTGGTTCAGATGAAGTGGCCATTTAGCCAAAATGAAGGTTGTGTTTAGTCGTTTTTCTTATGTTTTCTAGGCTTCTCGGATCCTACCGGCTTTGACATTTTATGTAACAGAGGCACCAGCTTGGAGGTGGTGAAGGTCCCCTTTTTGCCTAGGGCCCCTCCCAGCAGCTCAAAGCTGAATATTGCCAAGGTGCAAACACTTGGACCTAGACAAACTGTGAGTAGATGGTCAACTGCGCCCTAAAATACATGTAAATGACCCTTCAGTAATTTTCAGTGTAATTGTGATGTGATAGCCATGTGTTGTGAAGTAAGCGATTGTTAGTATTTTCTTAGCAGTCGTACTTTGTGTGCTTACAGTATATGTGTGTGTAACAGGTCGGTGTCCTGGAAGCAAAAGTTCTGGCCCCTAGAAGCTTCAGCAAAGTCGTGAATGTCAACGGGACAGACTGTGTGCTGAAAGAGTTTCAGTTGGTGGATTCGGCAGGACACGAGAAGCTAACTTTATGGGACAGACAAATAATGGAGGTGGAAGCTATGATGTCGTACAAGTTTACAAACATGTCGACTACGGAACGGGAGGGACACATACATCCGTCGGGGACTCCATCCACTAGTGTAACAGAAATTGCCGGACTGGAAGTCGCTGAATGCAGTGAAGACGGTGTGGCGGAGATGGCTTCTGAATGGTCAGGAACTGTAACCGGGATACAGGTGGTGTGCAAACGTTGGTGTTCCAAATGCCAGACACTGCAAAGTGAGTTTAATTCCAAATCATCAGTGCACAGATGTATTGTGTGTAAACTCATGCAGAAGTGTTGTTCGTACAACACGACATATACAGGCACTATATCGGTAACAAGAGATGGCAAAGATCAGACAGTGAGCTTCACAAATTCCACAATTCGTTCTTATTTAGGTGAGAACGGTATGTGCCATCTGCTAAATGATGTAGAGGATATGGAGGAGCATTTCATCAATGTTGGTGAGTTTTGTGTGCTTGTGAATGAAGATGGGCTGATCACCAGTATGAAGCAGTGTTGAAAAGATAGATGGTGATAATGTTGATGGGGGTAGTTTAAATGCAGTTGAGTAGGTGTGTTTTTTTTTTTGTGAGTTTTCAAAAATGTTTATTTTGTATAAAGCCTTATACCATTTTGTGAGTGTTTAATTGTTCATTGTAAATAAACATGTTTCGTGTGTGATGTCTGTGTTCCATATTGGCATACGCCGAACTAATAAATCGAATCATTTATTAAAACCAGGGGTGTTTAGGGTTAGGGCATAGATAGGGTTTAAATTTAATTTGGATAACCATGATCCGTACCAAATTTAGGATTAAGGTTTTGGGAATGGGGTTAGGGTTAGGATGGGGGTCAAGGTTGGGGTTAGGGTTGGGTTTTGGGAATGGGGTTAGGGTGTAGGTTGGGTTTAGGGTAGGGGTATGGAGATGGGGTCGAGGTGTAGATTAGGGTTACGGTTGGGAAAGGGGACTGAAATTAGGATGGGATTCCTAGGTCCCAGGTAAACCTGCAACCAACGTTAAGCACAGGCCTACCTCACATCATCCAACTTGCCTTTAGTCCTCATTTAATCCCCATGGTTGTTCTGAGACGAAATTTTGAATCCAGTCCCGTTCTGCCCGTTTGCAGGTTTCATGGGACCAAGTTGGATTTTGTTACAGGCCCATAATTCTTAGGTTTCCCAGGCCATGTCGCATGAAGTGTGGACTATCAAGATATGTGTCTCCTTTTTGTTTTTAATATTATATCTGTGTTGGGTCATTCTGATACTTAGGGTCTTTCGGTTTTCCCCAACATACTGCATAGTGCATTTCAAACAGTAAATTAAGTAGAGACAATGGGAGATAGATATGCTTTAGGGGTGGCCAAATAGTAAACAATTTCTTAAATTGGGGATTAATGATAAAACGTTTGGGTAAGAACTCAGGGAATGGTATAGATTTTGATCAGGTATTCCTACAAACAGGTAATTTACTGTGGGTTAAGTCCTTTAAATTTCAGTTTTTTCTGCAGGCCGAGATGACTTTGTGGTGATCAAGTACTTTCCCCAGGGAAACAAATTTTATGAAATTTTCCTTAATCCTTCTGTTTAACGGAGTGCTCTGACCGGAAAAGGTGGACATAAAGGGGATGATCTCATATTCCTCCGTAGTCTTGCCCGTGTGAAACCCCTTCAGGCACCCCCTCAGATAGGACCGGGAGTATCCCCGCCTTCTGAGTGTCCCAAACAGGGTCCTTGTTGCCCTCCAGAAGTCCTCCGGTTGGGAACAAATGTGGGTGAACCGAAAGAGTTGGGATTTGATGATGCCTTTAAAGGTGTGTTTTGGGTGGTAGCTCCCCTTATGCAAAAGGACGTGTGTATTGGTGTCTTTAAAGTAGACTCTTGTCTGTAACTGGTGGGTGTTATGAAAATCTTTTCCCTTGTAAGTGTGGCACTATGAGAGTATGAAAATAGTGTCTCCCCCCCCATTTTATTTTTATGCTTAGACACTATCAAAGCTTTGCTTAATGTCTCTTTTGCCATAATATGGTGTAATATAGGTTTTGTTAGCAGAGGGTGCTCGGTACTTTACGCATCAGTAGCTGACACCGCAGTAGAAGAAGTCTGGTTAGTACGTGATGAGGCAGTGTACAGATCACACACCGAGTACGCTCTGTTTATTTCTCTGTTTTTGCAGGTAAGCTAGGTGGTAAATAATCTATAAATAATAGACAGCCATAGTAATAGATTATAAGCACCTCAGAGTGTAACGGATGTCAAGCTAGAGAGTCAATTTGCAAGTTCATGGAGTTTGTAAAAGTGACTCGCCATGGGGTGTAGCTCGAATAGCGCACTCGCAGTTTGTAGCACTCCCGGTTGTCACGTTTGGCAGAGAAGGACAACGCAGGAAGGCGAGATTCCTCCAGGGAACGGGCTTTATTGCCGAGATCCGGGCAGACATCGACGAACATCATGACAACATAATGACTGATCTGGGGAATACTGACTGAGACATGGACTAAATACACAAGACAGGTTGAACTTAACAAGCAACAGGTGATTACAATCGGGAATAAACACTAGGTAACGAGGTGGGCGTGGCACACACGAGGATCGTACGAGCCGGGTGTGACAGAACCCCCCCCCCAAAGGCGTGCACACCGGGCACGCCCCAGGGGAGGCAACGGATGAGATGAGACAGGGGAACCAAGATCTGGAAAGCAAAAGCAAAAGCATCATCGGGGCACAGGAAACAGAACGGAAACACAAAACAGGCACAAAGGCAAAAGCCACGACAGGACCTGACAAAGGACGGGAAACGCAGACAGACAGACTAGGAAGGGCGACACAGGGGGAACACCGACAGGCAGAACAAAAGGGCCAGGAGTGAACGGAGGCACAACAGGGGGAGAAGGAGCAGGAACAGGAGGGACAAAGGGATGAGGAGCAGACAAGGGAGACCAGACAGGAACGGACGGGGGACAAAAGGGAGCCCGAGGGAGCCCAGGTGGGTGACGGGCAGCGGCCGGAGGGGCCGCAGGCGAGAGGGAGGCTGGAGCAGCAGGGGACCACGCAGGGGCCAAGGAGACGGGCCGAGGGAGTGACGGAGGGGACACGGAGAGAGCCGGAGGGACCATTGGCGCAGGCCAGGAGGAGGGGGAAGCCGCGGCTGGTGTAGGTGTAGCCGGAGCCGGGGAAGGCGCCGTCCGACGCCCCGCCGAAGCAGGGGGGCCTGGAGACGGCCGACACGGAGCCGGTGGCAGGACTGAGGACCAGCACCGAGGCATCGGGGGGGGACCCCGAGGCGACCGCCGACCCAGAGCCGGATGAACCACAGGTGACCCCGGAGCCCCAGCCAAGGTGCGCAAGGGTGAGCCAGGGGGCAGGGCGGGTGGGACCCCAGCCCGACGTCTATGTCCCCTCCCCTTGAGGAACACCAAAAGGCGGGGACCTCGTCGGGCTCCACCTCTTTGGGGCACTGGCGAAGAAGTCTGTTCCCCACCAAAGTCCTTGGGGCCCAGCAGGTAGATCCCCGAGGGGTCCCATTCAAGCTCCTCCTCCTCTTCCACCATGAGGGGAGGAGTGATGGTGCTACCGTCCAGGACCTCCTCGGGGACAGAGGGTCCCAGGAAAGGCTGGTCCGGGGCTGAGTAGCGGGCGGAGGTGGCGCCAGGACCTCAGGCAGAGCAGCGGGCAGAGGCAGCGCTAGGACCTCGGGTGTGTGGCCAGCAGGGGGCGCCTCAGCAGGCACCTCGGGCGTGTGGTCAGCAGGGGGCGCCTCAGCAGGCACCTCGGGCGTGTGGTCAGCAGGGGGCGCCTCAGCAGGCACCTCGGGCGTATGGCCAGCAGGGGGCACCTCAGCAGCCGCCAAAACAAACGGGACAGGCAGGTCTGGAACACTGGGCAGGTCTGGAACACTGGGCAGGTCTGGAACATCGGGCAGGTCTGGAACCTCCATTACGGCTGCCCGAGCACGCATCTTTATAGAGGACGTTGCCCCTTTAAGAGCCGTGGGGATTCGGGGAATGGTGTCCCTCACGGTGCTGATCCCCTTACCGGCCAGGCGCACTGGCCAGTAGTGATAAGCCTCCAAGGGAGGCGGCTTCTCATTGAGGCTGATCAGGCGGGCAGCAGCGGTGTCTTCCCAGGTGAGCGAGGAACTCCCTCTGGTTCGGACACGTCGCCCAGGCTCCAGGCGACGCGCTCTTCCCGTCGCTCCATAATGCGTTGCCTCAGGCGTCAGAGGCATTTTCTTGCCCTATGGAGGGGATATTCCTGCCCGGGCGGGCGCTCCTCCCCGAGGAGGTCCTTGCCCCGATTGGCCAATTCCTCCTGGACCTTGGGCTGGGATCGCCAATACACAATTTCTTGCAGCAGACTGAGCCAGTGGTGCTCGGTCTGCTGCGCTGTGCCTTTGGGGAGATCAGTCATTCTGTCACGTTTGGCGGAGAAGGACGACGCAGGAAGGTGAGATTCCTCAAGGGAATGGGCTTTATTGCCGAGATCTGGGCAGACATCGACGAACATCATGACAACACAATGACTGATCTGGGGAATACTGACTGAGACACGGACTACAGTAAATACACAAGACAGGTTGAACTTAACAAGCAAATGGTGTTGACTGGAGCAGGGTCTGGGGGATCAGGGACGTCCTTGGGGATGGGACCTGGGGCCCAAATAGGAACCATGGGGGGTGGCACATCAGCTGCCAGCACAGAAACCACAGGGGACTAGCAGTGGAGCGGCGGGTGGATGGGCTTCGGGCATTTGTTTGGGCGGGGTGATGGCGGCATGCTCGAACACCACCGGATGCAGAATCCAACATGCAGCAGGGCAAGCGGCAGAGACAGAGATGACCCCCAGGAATAGCTCTGGCGTCTCTTCCCATCTTCTGCTCTTCCGCTTTTTCTTCTTTGGCACAGCTTTCAGTGGAATCTGGGGCACTTCTGGCAATTCTGCCAGAGGACCATAAGGCAATCCACATGCTGTGGCCACCTGTTTTAACTTTGTCTCAGCCACCCCGCATCTCAGCCGCCGCCAGTTTTCGCGCACCTCTTCAATAAGGTGTGCGTCTCCGGGCAGGGACATCTCCTCCAGAACGTCCATGCTCCGGTTGGCTATAGCCCGCAGTACGGGATCGTCCTGGATTTCGGGCTGATTTAGCCAAAACAGTACCTTGTCTGTCATGCTGAGGTATTCCTCTTCATAGAGACAAGGTGAAGTCTTCTGGAATCCGGTCATTCTGTCACAATCGGCACAGGGAAGCAGGCAAAGGAAGCCGTGGATACGGACAAAGGACTTTATTGCGGGCTAACACACTCAATAACAACATGCAACGTTAATGACCGGACTGGGGAAACAAACTGAAACGCGGACTAAATACATTGTACTGTACTAATGACAGCAACAGGAAACAGCTGGTGAACATGGGGAATCCACATGGGGTACATGAGGGGGCATGGCACATGGGAGGATAGGACGAGTGGGGCATGACACGTGGTTTCGATATTGGTGTAGAGGCTATCAATATCAATGGTGAAGAGGGAGCAATTATCGGGGAGGTCCAGGATGTTAATTTTGCTAATAAAATCAAAGATGTCTCTGACATAGCTGGGGTGTCTAATACTAATTTGATTAAGGAAATGTTCACTATACTCAGCTGTGGAATCAGTGTCACTGCTGCAGTCCGAAACTATGGGATGGCCTGGGGGCATCTGGAAAGGAACACTCCACGATTCGGGATCCTTGTGAATCTTCGACAAAAGGTAGAATAACCTGGGATGTGGATTTATGGGCGGCGACAGGGAAGTACTTTGTTTTTTATTAATAAATCCCTTTTCATTTAGTGTCAAAATAATCCCCCTAACTTCCGAAATTGTCCTATCCATTATAACAATGGCACTGCCTTTATCAGCAGGTTTAATGATGATATTCCTATTTTGCCAGAGCTGGAGTAGAGCTCGTCTCTCCCCATGGATTAGGTTAGGTCCGCAACCAGTTCCAAGGTACCTGTTGTATTGTGTAATTATCAGCCCTGATTACATTCCGCACTATTTCTGGTACCTGGGACAGTTTTGGGGTCCAGGTAGCCTTGGAGACAAAGGACAGGGCCTCCTTACTACCCCTGTGTTCAAAATAACTTGTTAACAGGAGTCTCCTGTGATATTCCTGGAGGTCTAAAGCAAGTTTTTTTTTTGTTTCATGACTAATATCGGGGGTTGGAATGAATGTTAAGCCCTTCTTTAGCAAACTCAATTGGTCACTGGTGGGTGTGAAGTGTTTGGCCAAATTAATCACTTCACTACCCTTCTGAAACACCAAAATAGGGTTTAATGGGCTAGTACGTTTAGGTGTTGGCACCAATGATCTAAGAGGGCCTTTGTGCATGCAGGTGTCCAGTGTACCTTGTCCCTGGAGACTGACGATCTGGTCCGTGGCAATAGAGGTAAGTAGGTCACGTTCCTCTTAATGGATGACAAAGTACTTTGTTCATCCTGACTCAAATTTTTGGAATAGTTAATCAAAGGAACCCAGATAGCAGCTCCAGGAAACTTTTCTTTAGCTACTGTGATAGTCCTCTGGAGCTGCTTAACTCTGCCTGAGAGACCCGATTGGACTCAACCATCAATTGAGAAGTGGATGCCTCTGTATGGACTGTGACTGTGGGTAGTACGGTGCTCGGGGAAAGCTCCTGCGGTGGGTGGACCGAGGTCAAAGCAGTTGTACTATTGGTCTCCTGACTTCCAACAGTAGGCCAAGGGATGTCTACCGTATTGACCACCGCAGGGTTTACCTGCTTAGAGGTACTGGTCACCACCATGTCTCGTCCTCTGTTCCCTCTTGGGAGGTGAAGACCAAGAGGGAGAAATATGAGGTTTTAGTGAGTGAGGGGTAGTCCAATTTGGTGGGGAGGGAACAGAGTTCCCAGTTCAAGGTGGGGACCCAACATCATTGGGGGGGATACCGCCCTGTGGTGTTACAGTCACCTCCGTAGGTTCTCCCCCCTGCTCAGTTCTATCATTCAATGCCACCAAGAAGGCCCGCACCTTTTCAACAGGTCCTGACATGTGGCGTTTAATGTACCTGTTGCGGTACCATTTTGTCGCAATTTTCTAGGTCGATTCCCAATCGTCAACCATCATGTCCTGTACCTCGTCAATCCCCTTGTCTATCATCTCCTTGTAGTGGTCCTGCAGAATTAATGTGTTGTGTGGGTCCAATTACAAGCATTACCCTCCAAAAGTAAACCAGTCTGGGGTGTTACTGTGATGGAATCACAGTAATTCAAAGATTTTTTTGACCAGTCCACTGAATTTTTTCCAAGTCAAATTGTGTCTGTTATTCTGGGGAGGTTTTTTCCAAGGCCTATCCCATCTTGGGTTGGGCCCCGATCCATCCCTTTTGTGGGTCTTAGAACATGAGAAAGTCGGCCACCCATAAAAAAAGGAGGCCAAAAGCCCCTCTGTCCTCTCCCTTCTGTCTGATTACATCTATGGAAGGGACCCACCTGGTCCTGGACCTTTCCCTCACAGGGACAGGAGGGGGGTCTGTGTCAGGCCAAAATTTTGTCTTTCCACAAAAGGTGTTATTAGTGCTCCAACTTGACGGCTTGGCTGAAGCCGATTATGAAAATACATCCTAATGAAATTGACCAAACTTATTTTTTCAATTCTCTGATTTTTTAGATTTATACTTTACAAAAAAAAAGGTTTTACTAACCAAAGGTTAACTAAATATCCAGAGTATGCATGGCAGGATTGTTGCAACATTTCAGTTTAGATAAAACCTTCCTCAGGCAATTAACCTGCCCTTTCCAAACAAAAATTCTTAAAATCCTAATAAAAAGCAGAAACAGCCAGATGAATGAAAAGATGGTAGGTAAACTATATGAGGGCACTATTCATCTATTAATGTAATTAAATGTCTCTCTTAGAGAGGAGAAATCCCTCTGAACTGCTGCTCAGAGTGATTCCCAAACTCAAATGACTGAATTCTCTGAGTCTCAGCCCTTTGAGAAGGGGAGGAGAGTCAGGTTTTTAGAGGTGGGGTGAAGACCCCATCCTGCGCCCCAGCGTCCCAGGGCCACAGTTGTGCACATTCCAATTTGGGTCTATCCTTGCATTCACCCATTTATGCACCACTCGTAATCTCTTTGGCTGGGGCTTAGAATTTTATTTAAAATTTTAATATTTATATTTTTGTTTTTCAGGGGGTGATGAAGGCATGAAGGACCCAGAAGAGCTTCAGACACCAGGCAGCCAACCCGGAGGAACACAAGGAGAAGCGGCAACATTGACAGGTAAGTATTTGCCCTTTAATGACTTTCAATAAAGTTCAGTTCACTTATCAGTGCTTAATATTTGCCCTTTTATCAGACCTTCAATAAGGTTCAGTTCACTTATTAGATCTTAATGCCCCTTCATTTATTTTCCCTTTATAGGTTGTGTTGTGGTTTTTTCCTTCCCCGCCAAATCAGAAGTCGGGAGCCGCTGGTGTAGATCCAAATTCAGTCTTTATTGCAACAATAAAGTTACAACCAAGGCCAGACACTTAGAAGTGTGTCCAATACTGTTTTACACCAATTTTTATACAAGTTCTTATCATTTAACAATATCTCGTCACTTGAGCATCATCATTCCTTCAACCATTCACAATCATTGTTTTTTCCCTTAATCCACACTCCTAGGTGATGAGTTTGTCCATCATTTCTTTTACTATTTGGTCCTTTGGCCGAACATAATGGTGCCTCGACCATCTCCACTTGCTCAGCCATGAATTTCCCTTCCTTCAGCAGTAAACCTTGGCAGCTTCAGCCTGTTGCACATCGACAGGGGTCACCAACCTTTTTAAAGCCGAGGGCTACCTTAAGATCACCAAATGGCTCAAGGGCTCCCAGCTCAAAACATCATATTTTTTACAACGAACTGCATTCATAAGTTTTTGACAATTATTTGTAAATGAAAATATTTATGTTTCATTGTCAAAGTGAGATTTATTTTGTGCAAATGAACATGTCACAATTTCATTCAACAAAAAACAGAGGTCAACTGTGTTTTTCCCCAATACATGAGATTGTGTCAACTCCAACTTTGAATTTGACTTAATCAATGAATCAATTGACCAGGTAACATGGTGTTTTACTAAAACACTGTTAAGTCTTGTCTGCCAGTTAGTGAGAAACCTGGCATTCCATGTTGTCCACTAGTTTGCTGTATTCTGGTGTATAGTTTGTCTGGTGTATAGTATACACTGCCACTCTCAGTGACTCCTGCAGATGTGAATCAGTTAGGTGTGTTTTGTGTTTATTTTTTATGAAGTTCATATTCGAAAAGGCTGAATCACAAAGATAAGTGGATCCGAAAAGACAAGCAACCTTCATAGCTGCTGTGCAGACAGCTTTGTACTTTTCTGTGTCCACTAGGTTCCAAAAGTTTTGGCAGTTCATAAGTCACATCCACAATGTGATACTTCCATCATACTGGTCTTGCAATTTAGATGGTGCTCACCCCAGGCACCATCTGGACATGTAGGAGGGAACGCAGGGAACATAACTGGTCAAACCATGTACAGACATTAATGGACTAGCACGTAGACCGAAAGGGCATGTAAAGGAGCATCAGCAGCCATAGTCTGAGTCTGCTATATGTTAAGAGCAAGCTATACTAAAGTAATAGGTCTTCAGTCCATATTTAAAGACTGAAACTGATTCGGCATCCCGAATATGGGCTGGTAAACTGTTCCACAATATAAGGGCCCTAAAAGAAGGTCAACTGTTCCTTTAGGTATGTGTGGAATGACAAGGAAGTCTGCATTCTTTGACCTGAGTGTACGATGCAGCTTGTAACAGGTAAGGAGCATGCACTGATTACAGTGCATTGCCGCACCCACCGCATGATAAACCACCTCAGGGATGAGAATCTGAGTGCAGCCATGTTGCGGGTGATACCAAATGGACCAGTGTGAGTTATTTCCCCAGTGGCTGGAGTGCCAATCCTGCCACCAACCCCAAAATTTTTCCCTGTATGATGGAGGACCTCCTTATACAGCTGGATGTAGATGAACATCATACCCAGGACGAAGCAATTATAGGTTAAGGGCCTTGCTCAACGGCCCAATGAAGAAGAATCACTCCAGGCCTTCACAAGATTTGAACCAGCAACCTTCCGGTCGCTGGCACAGATCCTTAGCCTCAGAGCTACCTCTGCTAGTTAACTTGTAGTAATTCTTTCCAGCAGTGTACACAGCTAACTCAAAAGTTAGCTTCGATAACTGCTAATCCACTAACTCCAAAGTTTAATTTGATATGCTAATGTCCCTCTGCTCAGCTGGCTTTCTGAACCCGTGTATTACTGGCCCTTCTACCATGGACACCAAAAAATTACACTGCAATGAAGGAGCATAAGTGGAGTGTACCAGGCAGGAATATATGTTTAGGGTTGTTTGATTTGGGGCGGCATGGTGGTGCAGTGGTTAGCACTGTTGCCTCACACCTCTGGGACCCGGGTTCAAGTCTCCGCCTGGG
>JAODJV010013639.1:0-12205 GCA_026776665.1 Gnathonemus longibarbis
AGTCTGTCTGTAAGCAGTGATATGCCATTGGCAGTTTCTTATAGTCTGTCTGTAAGCAGTGATATGCCATTGGCAGTTTCTTATAGTCTGTCTGTAAGCAGTGATATGCCATTGGCAGTTTCTTATAGTCTGTCTGTAAGCAGTGATATGCCATTGGCAGTGTCTTATAGTCTGTTTGTAAGCAGTGATATGCCATTGGCAGTGTCTTATAGTCTGTCTGTAAGCAGTGATATGCCATTGGCCAAAATATCGTCTCATTTTAGTGGCTTCAATATCAGAAGCAGAAGATGTTTTGGGATGAGAGCTGGATCATCAGTTATAAAGACATCATGTTCGGTGAGAGGTAGATACTTAAATTGTATAAGTGCAGTAGTGACTTGAGGTCTAGACAGTAATGACTGGAATTGTTTTGCAGTTAAAACATACTGTGCAGGTTTCTCCAGTACTGCCAGTCTGCAGCTGGGGAAAAGGGACTCCAGTGTCAGCACCATAACTGATGTGACGCTGTGCACTGTGGTCAACACTGTCTACAGGGAAGGCTCCATTCAACCAGGAATTTAGTAAGTGGACCTCATCCACCTGAAATGTGACATAAACTATACTATTTACCACCTTTCCTCTAACTGTGATGCAAATAATAAGAAAGTATTTGGGGGAAGGTATTCTGAAATGTGTGTGTGTGTGTGTGTGTGTGTGTGCTATTTTGATGTTGTGGGGGCCATTTTCAAAAATAATTAAAAAACCAAAAATACCAAAAATCTCATATTATGTACGGTTACTTATGGTTAAGGTCAGGGCAAAACTGAGGTCATGTGCTTACAGGTATGTGCATATTTTCGGGAGGGGGGGTCCTTTGCTTTCACCTGATTCAGAAAAGGTTAAGTAGCACTGCTGTAGTGTGTCCTGGGTCTGGGGTCTCTTCCTGGTTGCACATGTCTAAGAGGTTTCCTAGGCAGATGCCCAAACCACCTCATCTGGTTCCTTTCCACGTGGAGGAGCAGCATCTTTACTTTGAATCCCTCCTGGATGTCCATGCTGTACCAGCTTGTATCTGCAGTCTCACTGTTTCGGTCACTGCCCTTACATCCGATGTCTGAATGTTCATTTCCATTGAAAACTGATTTAAAGATCTGCTTTCCATCCACCCACCCACCCATCTTCCAGCTGTTTATGCTGAGCCAGGTCATGGGGAGGCCAGGAGGACACAAGGCAGGAAGGCAGGACTACACCCTGGTTGGGGTGCTAGTATTTATTTGCTATTCTTGGTATATTTTTTATCACCTGCCAAGTTGCCATTATCTCTACAGGCATTATGTTTAGTGGCTTTGATTTAAATTAAAGATTTTTTGGCTTAAAGGTTAATAAAACCCAAGTAGTCATTACATGCAGAGGTTTGAACAAATGTTCGGATTTTTTCCATGTTTGTATGGATTTCTTGTTGGTCTTACTGAAACACTGAAAATCTCACCGAGGCTGCAACACTGATTAGGTTAGTGGTTATGCTTGGCTGGATCATTGATCCCAACACGTGATGTAGACAGTGATTAGATTTCATAAGTGTGTCTCTGGATTCATTTTCTTTTGACAGTGATGGACGAACAGTGGCAGTAAAACACATACAGAAGAAACATTTCACCCTTTCAAAAATAATCAGAAAGGAGGTGAAAGAAGTTCGGTAAGAATTATAGACTGACTACTTCAATACCATCCAATCAAAAATGAATAATCAGTTGAAATTTTTTAATTGGACAATATTATTACACGACAGGACACTGGACCACCCTAACCTGTGCAAATTTATTGGTGGATCTACTGAAGTTCCTTACATCAGCATTATTACAGAGTATTGCCCAAAAGGAAGCTTAGCTGATGTTCTTTTAAACGAAGATATACCGATTAACTGGGGATTTCGGTAAGTATATTTAAATTTTTATATTATTATGTTCTACAGCTCACTGTGAAATTGTTTTTGTTTTGTTCTTTGCGAAAATTCAAGTAGACAACTGGCTGAAGCCCTTGATTTTGTCACCCAGGCTGTCGTTTGCCATTGACATCGCTCGTGGGATGTCTTACCTACACCAGCATAAGGTGTTTCATGGACGGCTTCATTCTCGGAATTGCATAATTGATGATCGTTGGGTCTGTAAGATTTCAGGTATAATTGTGATAAAATCACTGTAAAAACAAAATTAACAGGTTTTGGTTTAAGTAATGAGACATCATGGGCTTGCATGAATGAGTTTTAAAAATATATAATAAGTGTTTATTGTGAAATTTAAGTAAGTAAGTTAACACGGATATAGTGCCTTACAAAAAGTATTCAGACACTTGTGTTGCAGTGTTCGATTTTGTAAAGGTTATAAATGATCTGCCAACAAATTTTCTAAAGATATTTTGTTTTGCATTCTAGACTATGGACTTGCAGCTTATAGAAAAGAAGACATTGAGGTAGTGAGTAATGGTTACCAGTCTCGTAATTTCTACCGTATCTACTGTGCTCCAGAGGTCCTCCTTGGAACCTCTGTTTTCTTCACTGCAGCTGCTGACGTCTACAGGTGAAGATAACGGCGACAAACTGGTCCTTAGGACGCTGTGATTGGAGCACTGGATTCTTTGGGCCTTATGTTATAGTTCTAAATATAACCCTGCTGTCACGTTAGGTTCTAGTACTTTTCATGCCTGCTTAGCAAATGTATTATTTTGCTAAGCATTTAAATGCGTACTATACTGTATATAAATCTAATTTACAAATAGATTACTGTTTGTGGGATGATGTCTTGCATTTATGCTTGGATTTCTTTGGATTGTTTTTTTCTTTCTCTTTTAGTTACTCTATTATCTTAGTTGAGATTGCCACTCGTTGTGACCTTATATCTGTGAGTATTCTGCTTTACTCCTTTGATGACACCCCCTTTAAGTGCACAGATAGGTGTCGCCACTCAGGACTGTTCATTATTTTACTTCAGCAGCGTCAAATGGAGATGGTTAAGATGGATGTCACGTGGCGTCCTCCTCTCCCAGACCTGAAAGCTGGGAAATCAGACAGTGACTGTCCAAATGAGGCAGATTACTGTGAGGTCTGTAAACTGTGATTGCTTTTGTTTCTCGTTTTCAATTATTAATGCATGTATGAATGAATGAATTAATTAATAATATTGTTTATAAATAGATGAAATACAAATGTTATAAATTTCCTTTGAGATGGAAATCCCCACCCATTGATTATGTTTTCATTATTTATCTGACACATTTTATTTTGTTCAAAAACTATTCTTTTACTGTTTAAAGACAAACTTTTGAATTGCTGCTAAAAATGAATCTTAATATATGCCGATACTCTAAATACATATTATTACACAAGACATTATTTCTGTTTACTTTATACAAAGTGGAGCATTGATTCTGTTACACTGTGATCTTAAACCTCCTGGGGTAAGTGATAATTTCTAAAACACGGTTAAACTTCATGCAGCTGATAAAGAAATGCTGGTCCCATAATGTGACAATGAGGCCGACATTTGGGCAAGTGAAGAAGATGCTGGAGCAGATGAATCCACACAAAGTCAGCCCAGTGGACATGATGATGAACCTGGTATAGTACGCTCAACAACCAGCATGAGCACACATGCGATTCACACCAGGGCATCGCTGTGTTTACAATATTGAGGGGGGGCAGGGACAGATCCATTAAGTTTCTGAGCCAAATCAGTCCTCTCACATTACCCTGTATGAATGGTACCTATGTATAGGCTACCTGTACATTTCAGTTTTGACAATATACATTCATTTATGTGTATGCAAGATACAAGTTTTTTCCTCTCGGTCAGTAGATTAGATGGGAACCAAATTCTCCTAACAAACGTATTCATATTTTTAAAAGCAAAATCGTGGGACAAACACTACTGTTTTAATATTGGGTAGAACATGTCTATGGTATGCCTATAGGTTTATGGAACCGTTGAAGATTTTCTGAATGTAGACTAAATGTTGTAGTTTTACACTACAAAATTCTTCAATGAGATGTTCTAAAGTAAAGCCTTTAAATAAACATTCAAAACCCAAATATGGGGGCTGGAATAAATTGTGGCATCACCAACCTTTGAAGTTAGAAATCCAGTATTATTTATGTCAACTGCTGTATATAAATATTTTGCACATCAATTCCAGATGGAAAAATATAGTAAACATTTGGAAGCTGTTGTGGCAGAGAGAACTCAGGATCTTCTCCAAGAGAAGCAGAAGACAGATCGTTTGCTTTACAGTAAGATACTCATTTACTATTGGCTGTATTTTTACTGTTCTTTGGTTAGTTACTAATTTAATAATGAACGTGAATTGAGGAAATTACAGTAAAATATCATGCTGTCTTCCATCTTCCAACCACTTATTGTGGTAGTGCGGGGGGTGGCATGGATCATATCCCAAGTATAATAGGGCACAATGCTTAGGTACACCCCGAATATGATGAAATATGAACAATATAAGTAACCAAGTATTTATTATTTGCAGTCTAATCATAATAGTCTACGTCACCAAGAACTTCATAAGACATTATGTTCTGCAAATATATATCTCATTTTTATAATCAGAATACAATTCATACTTTTTATTTAACTGCAGGACCGTCAATAAATACATTGTAGTGTGTATAGTTTACAAAAAATAAAATGACTCAGATGTGAGTTGTGAGTATGACTGTCAAATTCTGCACAATACGTGTACAAAAATATGACCTGCTTTTATATGAGAAGAAATATCCATTTTATTAGGTATGCTACCAAAGCCAGTAGCCGATGATCTCCGCCAAGGCCGTACAGCAGAGGCTCAAAGCTACTGCAATGCTACAGTGTATTTCAGGCAGGTTTTAACAATTGTATAGATGTGTGATGTGTGAGCTAATTCCTTGTGCTATGTTGTGTTGTGCTGTGGAATTCAGACAAGTCCCACTTTGTTTTTAGTCAAGTATTTACTAGGCTTTCATTCCTGTTAAAAATAACAAGGACAAAAAAAAAATAAATAGTATTGTGTTATGTGCCAGAAGGTCAGTGACCTCTGTTTGTTTCTGATGTGACAGTGATATTGTAGGCTTTACCCAGCTCTCAGGATCAAGCACGCCTCACCAAGTGGTGGACTTCCTGAACAAGCTCTACACAATCTTTGATGAGATCATCGACAATTACGATGTCTACAAAGTAGAGACTATAGGAGATGCATGTAAGTAAACCTTTGAGTTTCAACTGGGAGTACATTAAGGCTTACTGCACACTCCACACTCACCAACATATAATTTACAGTTTCCCTTAAACTTTATTCTGAATTGTAGTATATTTTATCTATTTACTTTGGAAGACAAATACTAAAATTCTGTGTAACAAGACCTTTTTAAACATCTTATTGCAATTTTGATGACATGAGGAGGTTACAGGTCTGGGCAGGCTGTGTCTTGTACTGATTTAGGTGATATAGGGATAATTCAGCTGCTGATAATTCAGCA
Source organism: Gnathonemus longibarbis (assembly GCA_026776665.1). Taxonomy (NCBI): domain Eukaryota; kingdom Metazoa; phylum Chordata; class Actinopteri; order Osteoglossiformes; family Mormyridae; genus Gnathonemus; species Gnathonemus longibarbis. The sequence continues at coordinate 5,495 of JAODJV010013639.1, forward strand.
ATAAGACAGAAGGTGGTTAAATTTGTTCAGAAATATTTTCTTTTCTTTGTCAGATATGGTTGTTTCAGGTGTTCCAAATGAAAATGGGATCAGTCATGCTGGGGAGATTGCCAGCATGGCTCTTGACCTAGTCAGTGTGTGCCACACTTTTAAAATCCCTCACAAACCCACAATACAGTTGAAGATACGGGCTGGGATCCATTCAGGTATAATTTTCTGTCAGCAATATAATCATTGTGTAGAATGGACTTCATGGTATGTATATTTTTAGACCATCATAGTTTCTAGACATTGCACCATGGTCTTCAATATATTGACTGTTCTTGCCAAAGCAATAGTATGCTGATATTTTGAGATCTTGGAAATTAAATGTGATAGTGGAGGGGGTCCCGTGATAAAATTTATCGCCAAGATTTCAAAATATCGTTTTTCCACTACCTAAGCCTACTTTATTGTTTTTTATAAAAGAGCACTATATTTCTGGAAAAGTAACCTTTCAGATTCATTTCTGCCTGTTCCTACAGGACCTGTGGTTGCTGGTGTTGTTGGTACGAAGATGCCACGGTATTGTTTGTTTGGTGATACAGTGAATACGGCTTCGCGAATGGAATCAACGAGTGAAGGTAGGGAGAGCCAAGGACTTAAGGATTATGTTGATAGCCTCTGATGCATGAAGGGCATCTAGCATTAGCATGTATGCATGTTATCATTGAGGAGGGATGCATGGTACGCATTCTTTAAAAATGCTGGTACCTGCCAAAATACATTCTTAATGACTGATTTCATTGTACAGAAGGTAGAAAAAAGTGTTGGTTAGTTAATATTAGGTATGTTGATTAATTTAATATTCTGCTGGGAGCTACTTTTATTCCAATTGGCGATGATGCAATAATTTGTCATTCAAGGAATGAAGAGCTAATTAAGACAAAAAATGGATTTAATGGGCATAGATTGAAGTCTTCATCTTGCCTTTTTAAAAGTATATTTAAAAAGATTTAAAATATTGAGATTGAACGTTATGGGTTCTAATGTTCTACATTAGAAATGCTTATTGTTTTACTTCTGATGGTTGTAAAACTAGCTTCACTGCGGAACTAATTTCTGTTATATCCAAATGAAAATGATTTGCCTGGTTCCTAATCTACTGTACATTAATATGCATCAACAGCTTTGAAGATCCAGTGCAGTGGCAGCACTGCCGATATGCTCCACAGATTGGGGGGGTACATTCTGGCCTGCCGGGGCTCACTCATTGTGAAGGTAACAGCTAGCTTGAGTTCTGCAGTCATGCCATACCTATAAAGCAATTATGAGATAACAAATGCTAGATATTTATTGCCGATGTACATCCTGTAATACATATCCTTATTTTACAGAGCACAACAATACTATTCATAATTATAAATTAGAAAAAAATGCATCAAAATTACAACAAAATGCATGAAATAATATTTATTGCCAGCAGCCCAATCCTAAACATATTTGCAAAAGTCTAAGTTCCTTTTGGTACATCCATAATATTAAATCCTATCTACATCATAGCCCCTTCAAATCCACCGAGACCAATAAACTTTGTATAGATACATGCAACTAAACTTGCTTTGAGTCTGGTCCCTCCCAAGGTTTCTTCCTTCTAGGGAGTTTTTCCTTGCCACTGTCGCCTATGGTTTACTCACTGGGGGCTTTGGGTGGGGATGCTGTAAAGCGCCTGGAGACGATGTAATGTTGTGATAATGCGCTGTACAAAAATAAATTTGTTGTTGTTGTTGCTTTCAGTAAATTAAGTTTAATTAACTTGATCTGCAACTGAATTTTTGAATAAAAATAGACCAGTAATTAGTACGTGGAAGAGATTTAACCTCCCCCCATTCCATTTACGTTTGATTTCTGTATTTCCTGTGAGACACTTACAGACGTCTTACATTTAAATCAAACCTGTTTGTAGGATGGACGACTGACACAAGCAGCTGTCTCTGTTTTACAGGGTAAAGGTGAAATGAAAACTTGGTGGTTGGAAGCCAAGAAAGGACAGTGTCATTGGAAGGAGAGTGTCAGTCAGCCCTGTGATATGCCTGTACCTGTCAGCAATTAGCCTGTCTTCATGTGATTTTTTTTTATAGTACTTAGTATACATTGTTGTCCTAACATAAAATGTGTCAGAAGTAATTTTTTCCCAGTTACCTTCAGTGTAATTGTGACTCTTAACATAATGAAATTTATGCTGTATTTTTTTTTTTTTTGCACTGGCGGAGTTACTGTCTATTGTCTAGCACTCTGTGAGTGTTATATATTGATTTTCGCCTGTAGATGTGAGTAATAAGATAAAGTGTTAAGGTAATATAATGTAAAACTTCATAGATGTTTATATTTCAAAGGGTTTTTAGGTATATTTGGTTAATTTGCCATCCATTCATCCATTCTCATTGTTTGCCCAAAATCCAGTACAGGATAGCCTTCTGACCTACATGATGCATTAATTCTCCTCTGCAGAACACTGTAAAATATTAAACCCTGACTAAAATCAGAACCAAATAACCCATGTGTGTGTATATGTCACTGAGTAGCCACTTTATGTGGAAGAGTATATAAGTCCAAATCCTGCTCCATAACTGTTTTATGCGTAGATGGTAGTGCGTTGAGAGAAGCTGTTTTGCTTGTACACGCCACTGTTGCACCAAGATGTAATTTTGAATTTCCTCACCATCCTTTTAATCGGACTGGCTATCCTCCTCTGATGTTTCATTAAGAGGGTGTTTTAGCCACAGAATGGATGTTTTTGTTCATGATAAAATTCTCTATGAACAATACATACTGTATTATGTGAAAATACCAAGACAGTGGCTGTTTCCAATCCACCAAGTATGACAAAAAAGATCACAGCACATTCAGAATAGTGTGCATCAAGCATATTAGCTTTTGTAATGCTTAGTTGAACGAGAAGTGAACCTCTTGACCGATTCTCCATACTGTATGTATTCTTTCTTTGTAGACTGTTTGTATTAGCAAGCAGATGTATCAAATAATCTCCCCATTGGTTTGTATATTATGTATGTATAGTATATACAAACACACAGACACATATATGCATTCATATGTTTATTCATACATTCATTCTTTTGCCTATTTGCTTATTCATTTATACCTATGACAGCCATTTGTGATATTCAAATATTAAGATCTTATGGTTCTTCATCCCTATCTCTTGAATTGCGAACAATTCTTAATGCAGATTGTTACATAATGGAAATTTGTGGAAATTATGGATTCTAAATGTGATTTGAAGTAAAAGTACAAATTGTAGTTTGGGGCAGAATTACAAAAGTATGAGTATGTCCTCTGGGTCACATTGTAAAACTTACATAATCAATAAACGATTAGCAATTTTACCTCCAAATCCTATTTAAAACTGATTAACTGCAAAATTAAATTCAGATTATACATTATTTAGATATGCAGCTTCACTTAAAGAACTGCAGATGTTCACAATCATTAAGCACATTGGTGGGTACAGTGACAGGCAACGTGAGCTTCAGTGTTCTCTTTGAGGTCCACGGTCTTCTCCCAAAAACTAAGACTGTTCACATTAGAATCTGCAAAAGGGGAAATAAAACACTCTGTCAGACATTGCAAATGCATAAGTTTAACTGTCTTCCAGTAACTATGAAAGTGCACAATGGTATTCTTTTACCCCTCAGAAAATGGGCCTTGCTCTTGCCTACGGAATCGGTGAACAACATACCGATGGGGAGGCAGTGGAAGCCGACAGTCACAGGGGTTGTTTTCAGTGGGTTGCAGCCCGGTAAACACTGCAGCACAGGCTCAACGGAGTAGCACTTAGATTCCTGGCCGTTCAGATTAATCTGCTTCTGCAGCTGAATGGACTCTGTCTTCATAAAGCACTCTGCATCGGAGAAGAATTTCTCAGGATTAGAAAAGGCCTTTTGGGTTCAGCTTTTGGAAAACAGTTCAAACAAAAACACTCACTCTCAGCATCCCGGCAACTTTTTGCAGGAAGGACCCAGGAGTGGGAAAAGCTAACAGCGCTACTGGCCAGGCGTCCATTGGGGGTGCGGAATTCCCGCTTTACTTCCCCGTCGGCCGTTCCGCAAAGTCCACAGGTCTTGCCCTTCATCCAATCAGCTACCAGAATCTGAACAAAATTCACCACAGAGTTAATTGTGTGCAATAGGGAAAAAAAAATCTCAAAATCACATTCATTAAAAAGCAGTTTCTCACCTCCCATGTGTTCTCGTCAAAGTAGAATTCATGGAGACCATGGTCAGAAGCATATAGTGACACACCATCGTCCTTGAGTTCAACTCGGATTGACCCTTAAAATATAATGAGACGAAAAAAGGTTCACTTAACGTCACAGATGTGTATGTATATAAACAAATGTGTGCCAAACATATTTGGGATATCGCTTTTAATCCGACTTGGAGCTGAGGAGGCACCTGAAGGGTGTTGATATGGGAGGCTGCTACTGGGGACTCGCATTCCATTGACATTCACCCGAATTTTGTCGTCTTCAATCATCAGGTCGATATCTCTGAAGGGAAAGCAAGAGTAAAAAGTAGAAGTGAGCAAAATTTCATTAAACCTGAAAAATTAAATCTAATGTGTGGCGTGTAACTCACACATTAGAAACCTTGACAATGGCGTGTGCATCAGACGAGCTGCTGTTTTTTAACAGAACCATAAACTTGAGCTCAGGGGTGCAGTCCTGAGCCAGGACTTGGTAGCATGATTCAGGCATTACGCTTCTGATTTTTCTTCTGTTGAATGTTGTTAGCATGTCATTTTCCATATTGCAGCGGGCTGGATGGATGAAGGAAGAAAGTTTTTAAATTATGTTTGGCATTTAGAGCATGGTGTCGTCCGCATTTCACCTTATATTGTTTTTATTTGCATCTCACTTATACCATTACAATATATGATACAAAGAAGCCATTTTAAATGACAAGAATTTAGTAAATATTTCATTCCTGTGCTTTGTTTTATTTAAAGTAGTAGCACAGACAACACTGACAGGAAGGAAGATAATGGCACTAGGACTTAGGTAGCCAACTCTCAAGATTTATCATGCTTGTTACATGGTGAATACTTGGTGAAACAAGGTGAAACTCTTCTTGTTCTTCTTACCTGCATTGGCTTTGTTAAACAAGTAGAGAATTCTGTCAGATATGCTCTGGTCCCGCTGTATTTGAGAAGCTGCATCTCCAATAGGCAGGGCAAAGGGATTATATACAGCCAGCTTGTAGAAAGTCATCTAAGATAACACATGGAGCAAGTCAATGGGAATGTGTACAGCCAGCTTATAGGGAGTTATATAAAACAATGTATGCAGAAACAGTGAATGTAATTATCAATGGAGTTATCTCATTATGGAGCACTTCATTCATTCATTCATTCATTCAGTCATTCATTCAGAAAAGGCGTCATGCGTTATTCACCCTTGGTGTTTTAATGATAACATTCAGTAGTCGGGGTGCAGCAACAGCTACAATCATTTTAATCTGCCTCCCTGAGTTTTTGTCCCTTCCGCCTCTCAGCCCAGCCATGAAAGCGGCACCTGGGATGTACTCAGCGAGCCTTTGTGGAAAAAAAAACAACAAAATGACAGATTCCAACTGGTAATTCAGACAATGGAATTTTAAAAGGGTCATTGTTAATGATGGGTGGGGAGACTTACATATTTGCAGATTTCTTAATGGCACTAGGAATCTTGTCCCATTTCAGCTTCAAGCGGGCGGCAGGGTTTGTACCCATAAGACCAGTTTCTGCTGCGATATCTACTCTATATTGCTGGCACTGTTCTCCCCAGCCAACCTTTGCCTATTTCAAAAGAAAAGATATAATGTTAATTGACACTGAGTTTGCAATTGGCTTTAGAAAAAGAGAGAAAGCAAAACACAACACAAAACCTTTATTTATATTCAGCGATCTTTTCGATATTTATCCGTTATTCTTTAGCCCAGCTGCCATTAAATTGCTGCTCCTAAATGGCAGAGTTACTCTGTTGCTCTGGTAAAGCGTTTTGTGAGACACTCGCAAATTCAAGTGCTGAATCTCACCTGGACTTTGTGCGCGCTTAGCAGGATACCATCAGCACACATCTTCCAGTTGTCGTTCTCGGCCAGAGCGGCCATGATGACCTGCAGCCTGCTTGTGCCCCTGTCCAGGTAGGCGGCAGCCTGATATCCCTGCATTTTACCGTCAGTCCTCACTGCACGGATGATGACGGCCAATTCTGGAGGGATGGAATCTCCAAGCAATCTTGACTGTACCACAAAGAGACAGAGGTAGAAAGCTCAGAAAATGCTTAATTCTGTTATGATAACATGGCTTACAGTCATGCGCATCCTTGTTCATACCTTCCTGTAAATGTTTTCAAAGCTGGAGTCGCTGCTACTGCTGCTGCTGCTGCTGCTGCTGCTACTGCTGCTGCTTTCAGAGCTTGAGGAGGAACGTCTGCGGTCAGCAGCTTTGGGTTTGCTTTGCTGTTAGGAAGTGTAAGAAATTTTGTTTAAAGCCTGTGCAGTTTTGAAACTCATACACATTAACATAAATATAGCCAAATCCTATTACCTCGTTTTGGTTGTATTTGATGAATTTGTACTTATAAACTTTTTCCTGTACGGGAAAATAAAAACGTATAATCACAAATATGTCTAGTTTGAAATTTTATGGCTTAAACTACATTGTGATGAT
>JAODJV010013640.1:0-12189 GCA_026776665.1 Gnathonemus longibarbis
ATGTAAAACACAATATTTATGAGTGTTTTAAGTTGTAAATCGGTCAGATTTGACCGGAACACGACAGGAAGGTTAAAGGTGTATTTTGTACATTTATATGCATTAAGTAGCATTTATACCAACACAGCAAAAGTGAAATGATTCTGGAACATGAGGATTGACGTGTAACCAGTCCACAGCTCAGCTGTTCCTAACTAAATGTTTAACCAAAACCACAAAAAACAGCATAAACAGGCCTTTCTCAGCAAGGCAATAAGACAGCTACTTATTAAAATGCTAAGTCTTATTGAAGTTTTATTCAGCAATTGCAACACTCTCAGCCGCTGCACTGATGCTGATCTCTTGTAGTATAGGCATGGAACAGGGCCAGTACTTTGAAAGAAACGCATGTATCTTGATGAATATGTGTGGTGTGTCGTCCAGATCACCAGCAGCAGCGAAACTGAGGCCATCACCCGTCAGCAGCTGGTGAAAGGTCACGCTTATTCGGTCACCGCGGCAGAGGAGGTAAGACAAGCCGGCGGCATTGGCAGGACGTGGCTCAAGGTGCCCCTCCTGGGCACACGAACACTACAGCGCAGATTAGGGAAGAGAGTGACGCTGCCCTGCTAACGATGACTCAGCATTGTTACTCTGAAAGAGTGACGCTGCCCTGCTAACGATGACTCAGCATTGTTACTCTGATTACTCGTGACTGTGAGGTGCTGGATGATGGTCTCTCCACAGCCATCAGTGATTTGAAAAAGTGAAGCGAGCGAGCTGGATTAGCAGAAGTTCTTTTCTGAGAACTCATGAGCACGGATTCACAGACTGGGAAGTGGGTTTTTTTTTGTAGCTAATCAAAATGCTCTAAAGCGTCCTCTAGTGCTGTGTTTGTCAACCCAGTCCCTTGGGACTCCCAGACAATCCGTGTTTTTGCCTTAGTTGATTCACAGTGGACACATACCGTTACGTGGATGTTTCTGTCCATCCGTGTCTCTATATTGCTGCCAGATAGTCTACATTTTTGCTCCCTCCAGAGGAAGCAAAAATGTGGGCCATCTGGGGGTCCCAGAGGAATGCGTTCAGAAACACTGCTCTGACGTAAACGCCAGCTTGTCCTGTGCCTCAGGTCAGCTATTACGGCAGGCGCGTGCAGCTGGTGCGGATCCGGAACCCCTGGGGCCAGGTGGAGTGGACAGGACCCTGGAGTGATAAGTGAGTGCTGGGTGAGAGACACTGGAGACGCGAGTCTGCACACTGCGGCCAGGAACTGCACAAACACGTATGGTTTCCTCCTGCAGTTCCAGGGAATGGGACGGTGTCCGTCGGGAGGAGAAGGAAATGCTGGACAATCAAGCTGAGGATGGAGAATTCTGGTGAGCAGCTCGCCATCTGTGTTCAAGTTTATGGTTCGGAGGCGTCTTAATTAACGTCTTATTCGTGTGTGGCCCAGGGCTTCCCTGCATTTCTCATTTGATGGTGGCAGTTTCATAATTCGAAAAACAATTGTGGGCCACAATACTAAGTTTCATTACATGTTTACAGCAACACAGACATGAATGCCAGTGCACAAACATATCAATTCTGTAAAAAATACTGTTTTTTGTCATAAACATGCTCACTCAGCTAATGAGGGGGCTGCTGTCGTGACCCAAACACCAAATACTCACTGCTGTACAGTAACCCCTTCCCATGCACCAAACGGACTGTTGCATTTTTGGTTATTCTCAAGTTGGCCATGAACAAAAAAATACTGAAAATGATTCTGATCACATAAACTAATATGTTAGTGACAAATGATATTAGTTATCGTAAGTGCACACCGTACCTTTCATATTAAAAGTCCTGGCTTGGTTTTGCCCCAGATCTTTGCCCCGGCAACCAGCCTCACTCCTGTTTTAGCTGCCTTTGTCACCATGGCCTCTCGCATTTCTCACGGTGACTTTTCAGTGGCATTCATTTTACATTTCCAATAATCCAAAATATAGTGTGTGCAGAAGTAACGTGTATTATATAAAAACGTCTACATAGTAAATAACAAAACAACTTGACGTGCAAAGTGTGCAGTACAGTACTTTTAGAAATTGGTAATAAATTGGAAAAAAAAATTCTGTTATTGTTCAGGCCAGCAGACTGTTATAGGTAGAGGGTCGGGGTTCAAGTATCATTCACTAATTTTCACATCCGGGGAGGTCGCGGTCTTCAGTCCCTAACACACATGAATGTGATATGGCTGTTGTTTATCCCCCTAACCTTTCATGTTCATTTTAATGTCTAAGTGTGGTCTTCACCTTCAACACCCTGGCTGTATACACAACCCACGGGTTGGGAGACGCTGGTCTACAGAAACCTATTTATAATGGATTTACTGATTCAATTTTATGCAATTAATAATTCTGCAAAAATTTTGTGAGCCAGCAGTCCCGGTCGGGACAGGGAAGACAACTATGTGACTCAGGGATGTGAGGGAAGAATGAGGACTATTTGGGGAAGGAGGCGGGATTTAATACAAGCTGCAGGGAGAAGCAAAAATCAAAGACAGCTGCTTTAGCATCAGTACAAGAAAGACAGGAAATGCAACAACTGTCAGCTGGGTCTGGATGCGTGTACTGGTCAGGAGAGAAAAAGACGTATGTACATCAAAGGACAGTACAGTATATACAGTCCCAATGGCCACCTGACTTACCCCTTAGCTGCTGACGGCTTCTTTATCCAATCAGGATGGCCTACTCAGACTTCATAAGGCACTTCTCCAAGTTGGAGATCTGTAACCTGACACCCGACACACTGACCAGTGACACGGTGGCTCGCTGGAACCACTACCAATTTGACGGCACTTGGGTCATGGGTGCCACGGCTGGAGGTTGCAGGAATAACGCAGGTACATGGCAGACGTCATGCTGAAGATTCAGTGCTCAGAGAATCTGCGGACACCTGCTTAATTCTGTAAAAATGGGACACTAAAAACCAGAGGTGGAGATTTCAGGTCCAGAGAGTACAAATCCAGACCAAGATTTTGTTTCAACCAACCAGTTGAGTACTCTGTGACTGTGACTCTTTATACTCAACTGGTTGCTTGAAAGTAAATCATGGTCTGGATTTTTACTTTCTGGACCTGAAATTGCCACCTCTGCTAAAAACAAATGTCTACCATTCTGTTATTGCAAAGGTGTTACTAAAAAGCCCCCAATGAGATGCTTTGTCAAAGAACTTTTTAACTGAACAGCTCTTTTAGAACTATGATTTGGATTTAAATTTTTTACTATTTGAAATGAATGTTTTACTTAAAACTACTGGTTGTTTCTATTGTGATGTACATTTTTATAAACAAATGAATAAAGTAATGATCTCATCTGTCATAAAACCCATAAATTGGAAATATTTTTTCTGAATGAAGCAATTCTGCCATGACTTTCTGTGAGCACTGTTGCTTTGAAACCAGGAGATGACATTGTGGATGAGTCTGGATTATGAATATGTATTACTAAATTGTAGTGCCATGCACAGAGATTAAGGGGCATGGCTTAGGGTAGATTTTGCCAACATGGGGGTCTCGATAAATTTTGCTTGATTGTCGGTTATCGAAAAGGAGGCACTTAGAACCTCAAAGACGTACTTTCAATTGTTTGGGCAAAACAGTCATGTGCTCATTCACCATGCCACACAAGCCTGGTAGATTCTGTAGGGTAATTTCATCTCTCGTCTCTCCTTTTTACCTGTCTAGCCACCTTCTGCTCCAACCCCCAGTTCACGATCAAGCTGGAGGAGGTGGATGACGACCCCCACGATGGCGTTGATGGGTGCACCTTCCTCATGGGTCTTATGCAGAAGGACGGCCGCAGGGAGAAACGCTTTGGCCGGGACCTCAACACCATCGGTTTTGCCATTTACAAGGTGCAAGACCCCACAGGTTACACCTCGTCGATTTCTTAATAAATTTTTAGTTGCTTACAGCTTGTTTTGCTTTTTTTTTATCAGGTTCCAGATGAGGTACTTTTTCTCCACCAGATTAAACTCTGATCTTAATGCAGTGATGTCACAGAGGTATCATGTGAAGCCCCAAACATATCATGGAATTAAACCATGGTTGATATGTTCTTATTTTACAATAATCAGTAAAATTTGGGAATTAGCCATCAGGAGATATTCTTAAGTGACACTTCCTCCTTCGTTTTAATGCCAAAACTGTTTTATAAAGTTACTAAGGATGAATGTCTGTGATGTCAAAGCAAACAGCCCCCAGGGTTAGGGTTAGGGTTAGGGCTTGTTGACTCACAGGCTGTGTGCTTGGCATCGGCCGCAGTACTCGGGCCGCACCAACATCCACCTGGGCCCCGACGTGCTCCTGAGGCAGCGTGCCGTGGCCATGAGCAGCACCTTCATCAACATGCGCGAGGTCTGCAGCCGCTTCAAGCTGCCGCCCGGCCAATACGTCGTGGTCCCCTCCACCTTCGAGCCACACAAGAAGGGAGCCTTTATCCTGCGCTTCTTCTCCGAGAAGCACGCTGCCACCAGGTGGGTGTTGTGTCACCTGCACATTTAATCTTCGAAGTTAAGGACCTTAATCAAGTGCCCAATGGTGATATGATCGAATCCTGTGATTAGCTTGGTAAACTGGTAAAATTTTCTGGATAGAGGAAACCAAGGGCGTAGATTTGGGTACGGACGATAAGGACATGTCACTACCAATGTTATGGGGGTGCGTGTTTACGGTGGTGGGGGGATTCAAGGCTGATTTGGTCCCTACCAGTGTGCGAAATATGGGAGGGGGGGGTCTGACACCCCGGACTAACCCATGAGACCCCTGAAAGTCTCAAAAGCAAAATTTTAAGGGGGTCTCAAGATCGGTATTGTGCAACAATAGGGAGATGGGGACCCCCCTGAATATTTACAGGTATTTCGCACACTGGTCCCTACCAACGTTGAAACCAAACCTACACCCCTTACACACAAAAAAAAATCGTAAAGCATCATAATAAAAGCATTGCTGAGCAGAACTGTTGAGTATTTACTACTAAATACTATCCATCTGCCCACATTCTACCTACTTGAGCAAAGTCACTGGATATTATATATTATATTATTATAATATTATAATATTTTCATAAGAATCATTATAATTTGTAACCATATGTGTTACTATATGTGTTTATTTTCTACAGTCCTATGGAAGAAGATGTCCAATCAGAAGTACAGGAGGTATATAATTGTAAAAATTATGCCCTATTGTAAACAAGTATGTTTGCAAATCATATATAGAATCTTTTAAAAAAAAAATCAGTATTTAAATACCTAAATATTACTACTTCTAATAATAAAATTGAAAGTAATGAAAGTGGTACATATTTTTCAGCATGATATTTCTGAACATGATGTGGATCCTCATTTCAAACACCTGTTCTTGCAGATTTCTGGGCCAGTAAGTTCACTGATTTGAGTCAGTCCTGTGCTAAATTGTATCAGTCATTGTATATTATTGTATGTTAAATAATTCATAAATTGTTTTTAAAAAATCTAAGTTTTTGAATTTTCCGCTTAACAGGATGCTGAGGTGTCTCCGTTTGAGCTTGTGCAAATTCTAAACAGCATAGTCTCTAAAAGTAAGCTGCTTTCCTTACGCTTGGTAACCGGTCATCACAATACAGACCTGTGCTGTAATGTTTCACGATCACCTTATAGGATCTGATATCAAGACAGATGGATTTAGTCTCGACACCTGCCGGAACATTGTCAGCCTTTTTGATGTATCCTTTTCTAAGTGGAATCATGGGAACTCTCTGTTATGGTAATCAACCAAAGTCAAATTAAATTGGTACTTGGGAAAGTGAATTGAGACCAAATGAAGGTGCCCTTGACTTCAGACAGAAAAGCGGAAACTCTAAGCTGGGCCTGCTTGAGTTCCATGCTCTGTGGATGAAGATGCAGAAATACCTGGTAAGTTTACAGGGAGGTATTATGTTGGACATTGTAGATTCAGCTCTACCATCTTCATCAGCAGCTAGTTAGGTTATACATAATGGGGTTCCATGAGAGAACACTGTTTTTTTCTCTGATGAACTGCAGGAAATCTTCAAGACATACGACACTGACAATTCTGGTACCATGAGCTCCCATGAGATGCGAGATGCTCTAGCAGCTGCAGGTTTGCTCATCCAGCATTATGCAATGCAGTTGTACCATGTCATTTATGATCCTGCATCCTGTCCCTCTACAATGTCTTATAAAATAAAATATGCAAAAAAAAATCAGTTTTGGGCCACAACTGAAAACAGGCTTTTTAATGTTTTGGTTCTGTTGGCCCAGAAATTAGCATTCTGTTAGGGTATCAGGATTTTAACCCAACCTATGACTTGATGCATGGTGTGTCTTCTTAGGGTTCCAGGTGAACAGCACTATTCTGCAAGTCATCGTGTCACGCTACGCTGACACAGAGTTTGGCATCGACTTTGACAGCTTTGTGGCCTGCTTGGTCCGTCTGGAGATGCTCTTCGGTGAGTCTACCTATTCTATCTACCCGCCATGTAGTACAGAACCAGGTTTCTCCACAGGGTGGGTGGCAGGCAGGGAAACGCTGTTCGTTCCATAATGGGCTACTGCACTTGAAACTAATGTGATTGCAGCCTGTGTAAAATTAGTGAAATATACCGATGAGTCATCTAAATTTATGGAAAATGGACAGAGGTGAACTGGGCCACCAACATGATAAATGACAAACAGTCAAGTCTTGTAGCTGGAAAGGCTGAGGAAACCTGATACTAATATAGCAATTTTTATATTAAGTGTGATATATATAGTATTTTTTTAAAGTTACTTTGAAATGCATTCTTATACAGTTCACAACAAAGTCAATGGTTATACATTAGCTTACCAGTAACTCAATAGTGACAATTGTCTCAAATATGCCAATACCAAAAATTCAAAAAAAAAAAAAAGTTAATCAAGCAAGCAAAAAAGAGTAATGTTTGTAAAGAAAAGCTATTTTAATTTCCATTGGCACTAATCAGATGTAGCCCTTGCAACAAAAAAAGATATACTATATGGCCAATTGTATTGGGACACACCTCTTAATCACTGAATTCAGGTGTTTCATTCAGACCCATTGCCACAGGTGTACCTAGCCTAGCCATGCAGTCTGGTTTACAAACATTTGTGAAAGAATGGGTGAATTCCAGCATAGTACTGTCACAGGATGTCACCTTTGCAATAGGGCTGGGAATCACTAGGCACCTTATGATTCAATTTGATGATGATTTATCGATGTATCTGGATGCATCTTTCTTTTTTCTCACAGTGTAACTAGTTCATACTTTCAACACAAAGTATTTCTATTGATCCATAATGAATTCACTTCCAATATCTTTTATTAATAAAACAAATGGAAGAGAAGTTAACGGGAAGATTACATTTGCCAGCATACATCCCAGCATTGCAAAGATCCAATAGGAAAGTGTGCCTGTAGCAGCATACTTGTAGTAGATTAATAGACTGTTAATAGACTGAATATTCTGAATCACTAACACAAAAAACAGACTTTTAAGAAACATCCTCCCGATGTGTGCAATAAGCAATAAAATCCTTCGGAAGAAAAAACTCTAAACATTTTGCTGTACCAATATCAAACAGCTTTCATACAAAAATGCATTCAAAGCAATACAAATAAATAAACAATACAGAAAGGCAGCCTTCATAACAAAAATACAAAATAGGTTCTCAACAGCTGAATACAGATGCAAATCCCTGGCAATAGAAGTTGCGATAGAGCTTGCAATGGGCTTTGCCCTTTCCAAATTGGGTGGAAGCTTTGACATCAGTTGCTCGATGATCCTCTGGTTGGCAGCAACTACAACCAGGTGTTGTTCTTCCTCCTCCAGGTGGAAACGTGTAATATGGTTTCTCATGTTTGTCATGTTTCCAAAATAGTTTAGTTTGACACAATTTGCATACACTGTGGCTTTGGCCAGGTCCTTCTTGCCCTCACTTCATAGAAGCCAAAGTGCTTCCCTACGGTAGCTTTAAACACAGACGGTGCCAGTCGGATTTCTCACTCAGCTATGTTATACCTCAGGGTGCTTTTCCACCACATCAGGTACGATACTTTTGGTACGCTACTGGTACATCAGTACTTTCTCTTTTCCATTGACTTCTGGTTGAGTACCAATACCAAAAGTTCCAGTACCTAAAGTACCAAATGAGCTGGGGTACTTTTGTTGTACTTTGTGCCCGCTGTAGCGTTTGGTGGAGGAGTGATAAGTGGTACTTGGGTGTTTTTCAGGGGCTGAGCTAAGCATAACCTTCTGTTCTGGTTATCAGTCCAAGTCCGTATGGGACAGCTGTTCATAAAAACATATGGATCTTACACATGCTCAGGATGAAGCGTAGTGCATATGTAAATAATAAAAAGCAATTGTGGAACGCCTTCACAGAAGGGTGGTAGCTATATTAGCTGCAAAGGGGGGACCAGCTCCATATTGATGCCTTCGGGTTTAGAATGGGATGTAATAAAATGTTCTGTAGATGTAACGGCCAGGTGACCCAATACTGTGTACATACAGTGTATTTTGCATCATTGAAGTTTCCATCTACAGTGCGCTGTACATGTGGAGGGAACATCAATAACTATAGTAAAACAAATAGCTAAAACTGCTGTATATTAGCTATTGACACTAGCTGAAAGGTTAGTCACATGCTTGTTCGGGTTAGTAAAAGGGGCATCATAAATGCTAGCTGTGATCCCAAATTAAAAATAACACAATTGAAAATAAAGGAAGTTAAACGCATAATAGAGTCATTAAAAAAACATTCATCACCATTTTGACTTAACCACAAAATAATTCACACATCTGGAAAGAGTAGAAAAACTCCTTTTCACTATTAAGACTGACTGGATGTTGTACCATACGGAGAAGACAGTATGTATTTTTTTGTGAATTTTATATGTTGTACACTGAAGATAGCATAGTGAGTATGGAGTTTGCATGGGCTACTCATGTTGTAGTGGTGACCTCCTGATGATAATGTTTTTAACCCAAAACAGGTATGTTTAAAACCCTTGATAAAATGAACAGTGGGAAGATCGAACTGGACATCTCACAGGTATGCAGTCAGTTTTCACTTTTTAAGTGTATTTGTGTGTGTGACAATCTAAATAAGTGTAAAGCAATTACCTTCTAATTAACTCATAAATGACATTCATCAACATTCATGTATTTAACCTGACTGCCCTCTGTAACTTAATGATTCAAACATGTACATGAAACATATGCTATGTGTATTTTACATTATACCGTGAGTCTGTCTGTGTGTCTGTGTGTGCATGTGTGTATTCTCCCATGTTTCTGCAGATGTTAATACTTGTTTAATGTTTGCAGTGGCTCTGCCTGGCACTTCATTAAAATCAAACGCATCCCAAACATCTTGAAACTGTTAAATTCGTAATTGGCTGCAAAAACTACAAGAAACTCAAGAATCTCAACTTCAGAAAAGAGATGAAGATGTGTGTTGTGCATCGTCATGTTGCCTGTAAGCAGTCAGTTTATTGCTGTCCACAAAAAATGCCTGCATAAAGTACATTTGTAATGAATCACATTATTGATCATCATTGATATAATGACTTGAGATGTCAGCTGTTTTTTAAAGCAGTATATTCATGAACAGATATACATATGACACTGATGAATTTCACTATCTCAAATTAAACAATCTAGTAAAATGAAACTTAATCAATCTGAGTGGCCTATTTATTTGTCCTGACATTAGAAATTTTGTGATGTGTAAAATCTTTATTTATTATTGTATTTATTAAGAGAGATGGTGGTTTAATTAGTTACCGAGTCAATATTACTCTGTTTTCATGCATATTACTGGAATTTTGTTCTGACTGGAAAATCGATTATGGTCTATTTTAGCCTTGCGCCCTGTGTTGTCTGGGACAGACACAACTCTGACCATCATAAGCTCTTACAGGATGTATTCATTTGAATTTTGAAAGACTTATGTAAGCTACTACTGATCACCCAACACGTTATCTTGCCCAAGAGCTGGTTTGTATGACAATTGCAAGTCATACGTTTACACATGCCGTTGCTACGCAAGGGTGGAAGTGAAAGTTAAAGAAGATTGGCCAATATGCTGGTGTGACTGACATGTAACCGGGGGGGGGGCGCTGTTTGCCTATATGTAAATCAAAGATACGGCAAGAATGTTCTGGCTAGAGAAAGACCATGCACTAAACTGTTGTCCATCTCATTGCACCCCCCCCATTCTCTGTCCTGTGAGTTTCCTCAAATATTTGTCATGGGATGACTGTTTTGAAAAACTGCTGAAAAAAAGAGCTCCTTATTAAAACAGAGTCTTCTTGACTCAATACAGTTTGGTTATAGGGCCAAACGAGACGTAGAGCATGCTACTGTCACTAAATGTGCATAAAGCCTCAGAGTCTGTATTGTAATTAACCCCAGGCCTGCAGGCCGTATCACCCGAAGCTCCGATGTTAATTCTAAAAAACACTTCTGAACAAATATTCTAAGACTTTGATCAATACGTTACGTGTCCTACCAGACTTAAGACACTGGGTCTGTGTTGTATTAAAGATGCATATAAAACTCTCCCCCTTCCACCACTTGGAGGAGCAGACCACAACTACATTCAACTTGTCCCATCTTATCGTACTGCGCTGCAGAGGGGAACCCCCCTCGACAAATAGATTAATGTCTGCAATCTTGAATCCACCCAGAGCCTGTAACGTTGTTATGAGTGTACAGACTGGGAGATGTTTAAGAAATCCAGCCTGGACACTGATGTTCTTACAGATGTTATCAGCTGCTATGTTTCCTTCTGCGTGGACAATCTGATTCCTGAAAAGTCTGTCGAGGTGTCCCCTAATAGTAAACCATGTGTGACAAAAATTATTCAAGGGGTTGCTATACAGAAAAAACCATGAATTTAGAGAGGGCATCTATTTGGAATTGGAAAAAACTGAAAAAGCAAGTGAAATCTGATATAGCAAGCACAAATTTAGGCTCTACATGTGAAGGTATGAAGACTACTATTGGTACAAAGGACAAAAGGAACTCTATGATTGTGCTGGAGGGATTTAGAAATTATAGCTTGCACAAGAGCTCAATAAGTTTGGAGGTTCGATACACCCAAATTTGAGGATGTCATTCTAGAAAGCCTATCTATGTGATATTGCCCCTGTGCCTTTTGATTTACATCAATAGAGTGCACCAAAAGTTTGAAAACAATCTATTGTTTTCATGGTGGCTAAACACAATCACCATAAAGAGCTGAATGATTTCAGACCACTCACCCTGACCTCACTGGTGATGAAGTGTTTTGAAAAACTGCTGAAAAAGAGCTTCTTATTAAAACAGTCTTCTTCACTCATTACATTTTGGTTATAGGGCCAAGCGAGGGGTAGAGGATGCTACTGTCACTCTGCTAAACCTGTTATTCAAGCACCTAGAAGGCAATAATACCCATGCGAGGATTTCATTTGTTGGTTTTTCATCTGCTTTTAATACTATTCAACCACACATCTTAGCAGACAAACTTTTAAAATCTAGTGGGTTGGATTCAGGATTTTTTGATGACAGGACCCAGAGGATGAGGGTGAATGGAGTATTGTTAAGTCAAAGTCAAAGTAAACTTTATTGTCATCTCTTCTATATACATTACAGTGTACAGAGAGACGAGACGATGTGTCTCCAATTTAAAAACAGTGCAAAGAACAAAACGGTCACAAATATATAAATAGAATAAGTTTATAAAAGACAAAGAGACATAAACAGACATAAACATAAACAGAGTTCAGTTTCAGTGCAGCATGAGTAGGATTGTTCATATAGTAGCATCTGCCTCACAAAGACAGTGAGGTGTAAAGCGTAAAGTGCAGAGGTGCAGTAGAGTCAGTTAACTGTCCTTGTGGGGGGGGGGGTGGCAGGTAGTGAGTTCAAGAGTCTGATAGGAAGACTCCATTGCAGTCTAGTAGGAAAAACTCTGTTGAACAGCAAATGTATCGGTACAAAGTAGAGCCCGACCGATAAAGGATTTTGAAGGCCGATACCGATACAAATATTTCTTGGTTTTAAAATCCGATATTCCGATATATCGGCCGATATATATATATATATTTTTTTTATTTCAGAAACACACAACAAAACATTAACAGATTTCCCTAACATTAGTTATTTGTAGTTATTTATGAGT
>JAODJV010013641.1:0-12174 GCA_026776665.1 Gnathonemus longibarbis
AAACTTTTGATATTGTACCGTTTGAAAAATAATAAATACCAGTATTTTCACAGTACCGGTATACCGCACATCCCTAGACGAGAGGCACCTGGGATTATCCACACGAGGGCTGAAATGAGAGACAGGGTTAAACGAGGAACAGGTGTGGCTCATTGGCGCCACACCACAGAGAACACAGGGGGAAAAGGCATGTGGGATGTGACAATTACAATCATTTTACTTTTAATTGCTTAAAGCTGAACTTCAGAACGATTTTGAAATTGAAAATACAGTAAACTAATGGTCTATAATTAGTTGTCACCCATGTGCGTGAAACAGCGACAATTGATTCCTAATCAGAAGCACAGGATGCATTTTAATGACTCATGGGATTTCACAATGATGAACACAGGCCTCAAACTTGAATATTTCTGAATTTCACATGCACCACACGGCACCACAGCTTTCCAATTCCGGTCGCCAATCCTCCAGGCAGACACACGGTCCAATCTCACCCTCTAGAAGTGGCCATCCAACTGCCACAGCCAGGTGTTATGTGGACGCCCCCTTGGCCTGGTCCAGCCGCTTGGGTCCTCAGCAATGAGGATCCTGTGAGCCGGATCACCCTCAGGGAAACACACCATATGGCCATAGTGCCGTAACTGACGCTCCCTCACAATGCAGGTAATGTACCTCAATCAGAACTCCTCTAGCAACCGCCCATTCGACCCAAAGTCAAACCAGCGGTACCCAAGGATTCTCTGAAGAGACACAGTACTGAAGGAGTCCAGTCTTCATCTCAGCTCACTGGATAGCATCCATGTCTCACAGCCATACAGCAAGACAGGGAGCACCAGGACTCTAAAGACTTGGACCTTCGTCCTCTTGTACAGGTATGAGGAGCGCCACACACCCCTTTCTAGCGACCTCATGACCCCCCACCCCACCCCACGCTCTTCCAATCCATCTGCTGACTTCATAGGAAGAGTCACCAGAGACATGAATGTCGCTGCTGATCTTGGTAAATCTCTCGACAAGGTCGACATTCCCACTATTGGTGGCTGTGCCTAAGAAGTCATTAAATGCCTGGATCTTAGACCTTAACCAAGACACCTGCAATCCCAGACACTCAGACTCCTCACTCAGTCTCTTAGAGCCCCAGTCAGAGCCTCCATTGACTCCCCTAAGATCACAGCAATGTCGGCAAAGTCAAGGTCAGTAAATCTTTCTTCACCAACAGACGCCCCACAGCCGCTGGACCCCATGACCCTCCCCAACACCCAATCCATACAAGCACTGAACAGAGTAGGAGCAAGAACACACCCCTGGTGAACCTCAGAACCAACTGGGAAGAATGCAGAGGTTCTCCCTCCACTCTGCACAGCACTCACAGTACCAGTGTACAGGCTGGACATGACGTCCAGCAACTTCGGGGGCATCCCGTGAAAATCAACAAAGGCTGCAAAGAACCTATGGCAATATTCGAGCTTCCACTTGATGAAAACATCTACAACATTTAAAAGCATGTGCTTTTACTGTATATACCGAGCAGTTATTTATTTATAACGACCCTGCAGGAAAAAATAGCTCAAATAATTTGAGTGTCCAGCAATATGTAGGGAAAATAATTATTAATTAATAATATTCATTAATTATTATGCTAGAATGGTTTGTTTTTTCAATAAAGAATATTATGGAAATCCCAATTAGTTAGTTATTGGAAGATTTAGTTCGAGGATATGAATAGAATTCATTAATTACAGTATTATTACCTAACCTGGGTTAGAACGTCCAGAGAACGTTACTCACCCGGTAGGTAGCAGCTCTATAGCCGTAGAGAGTCTCGCGATACTTTAGGACAAGCTTGGACTTTTAAAGCTTATGAAGGGCGGTTTGCATCAGTGAAGTGATTTAATTATGGGGCAATCACTCAGACGGAGATTTAAAATGTATAAAAGGCATGCGTTTATTTCTGACATTACAACTAATATACGACAGACATTACACTTAAAATAAAAAAAAGACACAAATAACAACGAAATAATAGAATCAGTGAGCAGGATAGAATATGGGAAGGCAGCCACTTAATTTTAATGGGAACCCTTAAAAGGAGATACTTGTAGGATCTCACACACACACATATGACAGGGCTGAGATTCCATGTGGCCTTAGACAAGGCCTAGCCTGGTATGAGAGGTACATGTTGGCCTAAGCACCAAAGGGGGGTTAGTGACCCCACAGACACACACACACACACACACACACACACAAGTTGGTCTTCCTATCTAAATGGGGACTGCCCATTCATTTCTATGAGAAAAACTCTAATCCCAATCATGTCACCCTTAACCCCTACCCATCCCTAACCTTAACCATAAGTAACCAACCCAAATACAAGACTTTTGTCATTTTTACTTTTTTGATTGCATTCACAGATTTTTATAAACCTGAGGTTATCCAAATGGGATTCTGATAAATAGATAATATTGTGTAGACAGCTACATGGTCTGTGACCGTAATGTATAAAATAATGAAATCCGTCCACTAAACCAGGGTTGCGTCCACATTCTGCAGTGTCTTCTCTGTAATGTAATATATAAAATAATGAAATCTGTCCACTCAACCAGGGTTGTGTCTGCATTCTGCAGTGCAGTGCATTCTCTTTTTCACTGTTTCATCACAGCAAACCACTGCGCACCAGCTGTGGCCAAAAGCTACTTCTGTTGCAACAGTTCCTCTCTTCCTGGAACTCTCCACCAGGAGCATGATGGGAAGTACTGTAATCTCAAACAGAATCTAGTCACAGTCTTGTAAATAGTGACCCTGCAAGCTCACCATCTGTCTTTGCAAAACCACAGTCTGTGACACAGAACTCAGTGACTAATGACACATTCTCAGATTTTAGTCTTTGAAAAGTCTTTTCAAAATCTTTTAGTGTATGGCTAGCATAAGTTGGCTGTGGGGCATGGTTTGCGCTGAACAGGTTTGGGACTAAAAATGACACGGTAAACTTTAGATCCGGGGGCGATTCTTAGATGTGATCCTTAGGGGACTAAAGACATACGGGAGACACGCCTTGGGCAGCTGTGGCGATTTCTTTGTTTTAGCAAAAATGAATAATCTGTAACTTATTAAAGAATTGATAATGCAAGTGATAACTCACAAGTAATTATATTACCCTTAATAATATATAAATTTAAATGCCCATTTTAACATTTTAATTTAAAAATGTAATTTATTTTTCGATTTAAAGATTTTTTTCTATTTTATACATGTTCTAGAATATGAAAATATTTGGCAATACTGACTCATTCCTAATTGCAGTGTAAACCGGCCGAAAAACAGTTAAGATCAGGGAGCATGAACCAGCTTCACAGGGCACTGCCTGAAGAACACCCTGTAAGCTGGGAGATATGGAGCCAGAAACAGGATTTTGCATACTGGTCCAATTAAGAGCTTTCCAATTCTGAGACAAGGTGTGGTTCCTTCCTCTTCAGGGCTTCAAAAAAAAACATTTTTAGCTTTTTGCAGTTCAAGACCTCATACAGCCTCCTAAACTTGTTCCGTCTTGTTTTGGCAGCGCATATGTAATCATACTTCTCGTCTGAGATGTGTTTGTGCAGTTCGTCCAGTATGGGTTCAATCAGTGACACTTTCTGGATGATGTCTTTCCTGTGTTGGTCTACAAACGCCACACCTGAATGATAAGAGGACATTGGAGATTGAGCTGAAATAAACCGCTGATACAACAAAGCCGATATTCATTTAAAAGCAATCAGTTTGTTAATATGCCAAGAGGAAGGACTGGGGCGAGTTGCAGTTTAGAGCTGTCACTGTGAATTTAAAAAACGGGAACAAATATTTTGTAAATATACAATTATCATGTATTTAGCATTGACAGTATGTCTTTTGATAGATAAAGTAAACATTGCTGAAGTAAATCATTCACCCTAAATAGATTTATAGGTGATGATTAGTATTCATTATGTAAAGGCTTCTGTAGCCCAACCACTGAGAAAGGAACCTGGACACAGTTCCTGTTATCATCTGTTTGGGTTAAAACTGTTAACTTAGGTGAAGCATTTTCTGTACGTTCAGTGAGTTATGGGATGGTTAAATCCATCTTTTGACCTCATGAAAATGTATTTGGATGCAGTGTGAATGTCGTTATGACATCAGAAAAGGTATAACGGGCTGAGCAGGAGAACCTGGAAATGCCACCAAAGCAGGAAGTGACACCAATGCCTGTATTAGAGATGCTGCCAATCAGCAACATCTGTGTGAGTCCAAACAATAACTCAGTTTGGGTTCTTTGTCCCAGTGCTCATGAAGGAGGCTGCAAGAAATCCCACCTACCTGTGGGCTGAACTTCCCCTTCTGTAATAGATGATGATGGAAGAACAGCATCTACGGGAAGAGGCACCATCTGGGTTAAGGATTTCTTTGAGGGCTTTTTGGTTAGTAACTCTGAAATGGCATTAGATATTACTCCAGCTAATTGAATGAGTTTGTTAAAATTCCTGTTAAATGAGGCCTTTGCCATTTGTAATTGACATTAAGCAAACAGCAGAATCCTGCCCTTCATAGTGCAGTGAACAGTGAAGTGTTTTCTCTGATAAGTTAGATCCACATGAAGCATTAAGCAGTTAGAATCAGGGGGGCACACTGCCCACACTGGAATCTCTGCCCAGTGGTTAATCATGTTTGCTTGTCCTGATGGTCTCACACAGCCCCTTCTGTTTATTTCCATATAGAAATAGCACGTTATCACCTGTGAGGTTGACGATGCGCTGCCACACGACTTTACTGCTCCTGTTTTCCAAGACACTCAGATCCACTTTCACCACGTCATGGTTCAGAAATACCTCAAAAGTTGGGTGGATTGTCTGGTCAAAACTGTATTCGAACTTTTCATTCTAGAGGTGAAGAGGGGAAATTGCTGGTGATGTTCAGAACCCTGTTTAAAAGTGGGAACTGTTCCTCACAAAGAGCCGAGGTGGGATTCACACCCCCAACCCTGGAGGTATGAGTCACCCTGGGGGCTTTAACTGCTACATTTAATTCAGTGTATTTTGTACTTTTGTATGTGAAATAACTTCTATGACATGCAGGAAGAATCAATTAAAAGTTTGAGTACACTTGCTGGAAACAAGGTTTTTCATGTTTTAGACATGGAAAACACAAAACTTGGAGCACCAAAGCTGTCTCTAAAAAACTTCTTGAATTCCCCAAAACAGCCACCATTAGTCCTGATAACAGCCCCAAAATGTAGACTGTAGACTGGGAAGGCCCAGTTATTAGTGTAAGGTTTAATGGTGTTCTTTCTTTCCCAGATAGTTCTTGTACAGTTTTGAGGTGTATTTTAGGTTATCTTGCTGGAGAATGAAGGACTGCCCACTCAACTATAATCCTTACAGAATAGTGTTCCTCAGAAGTTAGTATCGACTGATACATCAGCTGGCCAATAAAATCGATTGATATTAAGATTCCATAAATTCATCAGTGTTGGTGGAAAAACCCAACAGTAAAGCACCGATTATGTCTCTTTAAACACGATGAGAAAAGTAGCTCTTACTGGGGAATATGCAGAGAGGCTGTATGTCCTGTATTAAAACATGCCAGTCTTAGCCTGAGAGTGTTAAGTTTGGAAAAATAACTGAAAACAATCTTGTGTGTATATGTGTGCACAGTTAATTTGTGATGCATTTAGTGAGAACAGATAGAAATTGGCTCATTTGTTCAACATTGTGTGGCTTTATGTGTCACGCCCATCTCCATACGATCCTCGTGTGATTCCCCGATTGTGATCACCTGTGGCTTGTTAAGTTCAACCTGTCTGGTGTATTTAGTCCGTGTCTCAGTCAGTATCCCCAGTTCTGTCATTGATGTGTGTTGTCATGGATGTTCGTGCCTCTCTGCCTTTCCCTTCCTATTAAAACCTCGTTTTACCCGCATCACGGACTCAGCTCGCCTGCTTTTCCGGCTCGCCCGCTCCGCGCTGTGACAGAATGACAGATCTCCCTCAAAGCACAAAGCAGCAGTCTGAGCACCACCGGCTCAGACTGCTGCAAGAGTTTGTGTACTGGCGTTCCCAACCAGAAGTCGAGGAGGACCCTGTAGCCCTGGAGTTGGCTAACCGGGGCACGGACCTCCTCGGCAAGGAACGCCCGCCAGGACAGGGCTACCCCATACAGAGGGCAAGGAAATCCCTTCAGCGCCTGCGGGAGAGGATTTCAAAGCAACGGGACGAGCTCGTTGCCTGGAGTCTGAGCAACGTACCCGAGCCGGCTCCGCCCTCTACCCCCAGCGGCAAGAAGAAAAGGCATGGGAGAAAGGGAAAGGAAGCCCCGACGCTCTTCGTGGTAGCCTGCCCCCTAATGCCCGCTTGGGAAGACACCGCTATTACCGGTAAGCCCCGTGTTGAGGAGAAGCCACCTCCTTTGGAGGCTTATGGCTACCGGCCAGAGCGCTTCCCAGGAAAAGGGATCAGCGCTGTGAGAGACGCCATTCCCCGAGTCCCCGAGGTTCTTAAAGGGGCAACGTCCGTTTTGAGGAAGCGGGCTCAGGCAGCACTAATGGACGTTCTGCACCTGACCTGTGTTCCGGACCTGCCTGTCCCGGAGCTGCCTGCTGCTGCCGCCTGCAGCTGATGACGCAGCTCTGCCCGCGGCGCCCCCTGCTGGTCACACGCCCGAGGACGCCGCCACACCCGCGGCGCCCCCTCCTGGCCGCACGTCCGAGGTACCCGTCTCACCTGTCCAGCCCATCCAGCCCGACTTGCCTGTCCAGCCCGACTTGCCTGTCCTGCCCTGCTCGTCTGTCCAGCCCTGCATGCCCATGACTCTGGCTGCACTGCCTGCGGCCCCGCCCGAACCTTCCAGGCCTCTGCCTCCTGCTCCTCCCTCCATAGTGGACTCGGAGGAGGAGCTGGAATGGGACCCCTGGGGGATCTACCTCCTGGGCCCCAATAACTCTGGGGTTAGGGGGACTCCTCCGCTGTCACCCCAGCATGGTGGAGCCAGACCAGGTCCTCGACTGTCTGTGTCCTGGGGAGGGAGGGGACACAAACGCAGGAATCGGGTCCTGCCTGCCCTGCCCCTTGGCTCAGCCGTGTGTCCCCTGGCGGTGGTTCGGTGGCTGCCTGTGGGTCCGGTGGCTCCTGCTCGGCTGTTGCCTCCGGGTCCCCCTCTGGTGCCTCGTCGCCCGCCTCCGGGTCCCCCTGCTTCGGCTTGGCGTCGGACGGCGCCTTCCCCGGCTCTAGCTGCGCCTTCGCTTGCTGCGGCTTCCCCCTCCTGCTCCCTCCTCATCTCCTCTGTCGGTCCTTCCGTCTCTCTCCCCGTCCCCTGTGTGGTCCCCTCCGGCTCCGGCCTCCCGTCCGCCTGTGGCCCCTGCGGCTGCCTCCCCTCGCCTGCCTGGGTTCCCTCGGCCTCCCCTTGTTCCTCCGTCCATTCCCTTCCTGTCTCCTGGTGTGTTCCCTCCTGGTCCCTTTGTTCCTACTGTTTCCGTCCCTCGTCCCTCTGTTTCTCCTCTGTTCACTCCTCGTCCTTCTGTTCCTCTGCTCTCCGTTCCCCCTGTGTCTCCCTTCCTGGTCTGTCTGTCAGCGTTTCCCATGCTCTGTCAGGTCCTGTCCTACTTCTTGTCCCTGTGCCTGTTTTGTGTCTCTGTCCTGTTTTCTGTGCCCCGTTGATGTTTTGCTTTTGTTTTTCAGGTCGTGGTCCCTCATCTCGTCCGTCGCCCAGCTCCGTACGATCCTCGTGTGTGCCACGCCCACCTCGTTACCTCGTGTGATTCCCCGATTGTGATCACCTGTGACTTGTTAAGTTCAACCTGTCTGGTGTATTTAGTCCGTGTCTCAGTCAGTATCCCCAGTTCTGTCATTGATGTGTGTTGTCATGGATGTTCGTGCCTCTCTGCCTTTCCCTTCCTATTAAAACCTCGTTTTACCCGCATCACGGACTCAGCTCGCCTGCTTTTCCGGCTCGCCCGCTCCGCGCTGTGACAGAATGACAGATCTCCCTCAAAGCACAAAGCAGCAGTCTGAGCACCACCGGCTCAGACTGCTGCAAGAGTTTGTGTACTGGCGTTCCCAACCAGAAGTCGAGGAGGACCCTGTAGCCCTGGAGTTGGCTAACCGGGGCACGGACCTCCTCGGCAAGGAACGCCCGCCAGGACAGGGCTACCCCATACAGAGGGCAAGGAAATCCCTTCAGCGCCTGCGGGAGAGGATTTCAAAGCAACGGGACGAGCTCGTTGCCTGGAGTCTGAGCAACGTACCCGAGCCGGCTCCGCCCTCTACCCCCAGCGGCAAGAAGAAAAGGCATGGGAGAAAGGGAAAGGAAGCCCCGACGCTCTTCGTGGTAGCCTGCCCCCTAATGCCCGCTTGGGAAGACACCGCTATTACCGGTAAGCCCCGTGTTGAGGAGAAGCCACCTCCTTTGGAGGCTTATGGCTACCGGCCAGAGCGCTTCCCAGGAAAAGGGATCAGCGCTGTGAGAGACGCCATTCCCCGAGTCCCCGAGGTTCTTAAAGGGGCAACGTCCGTTTTGAGGAAGCGGGCTCAGGCAGCACTAATGGACGTTCTGCACCTGACCTGTGTTCCGGACCTGCCTGTCCCGGAGCTGCCTGCTGCTGCCGCCTGCAGCTGATGACGCAGCTCTGCCCGCGGCGCCCCCTGCTGGTCACACGCCCGAGGACGCCGCCACACCCGCGGCGCCCCCTCCTGGCCGCACGTCCGAGGTACCCGTCTCACCTGTCCAGCCCATCCAGCCCGACTTGCCTGTCCAGCCCGACTTGCCTGTCCTGCCCTGCTCGTCTGTCCAGCCCTGCATGCCCATGACTCTGGCTGCACTGCCTGCGGCCCCGCCCGAACCTTCCAGGCCTCTGCCTCCTGCTCCTCCCTCCATAGTGGACTCGGAGGAGGAGCTGGAATGGGACCCCTTGGGGATCTACCTCCTGGGCTCCAAAAACTCTGGGGTTAGAGGGACTCCTCCGCCGTCACCCCAGCATGGTGGAGCCAGACCAGGTCCCCGACTGTCTATGTCCCGGGGAGGAAGGGGACACAGACGCAGGGACCGGGTCCCACCCGCCCTGCCCCCTGGCTCAGCCGTGTGTCCCCCTGCTTCAGCTTGGCGTCGGACGGCGCCTTTCCCGGCTCCGGCTGTGCCTTCGCCTGCCGTGGCTTCCCCCTCCGGCTTGCCTGCGCCAGTGTCCCCTCCTGCTCCCTCCTCGTCTCCTCTGTCGGTCCCTCCATCTGTCTCCCCGTCCCCTGTGTGGTCCCCTCCGGCTCCGGCCTCCCGTCTGCCTGTGGCCCCTGCGGCTGCCTCCCCTCGCCTGCCTGGGTTCCCTCGGCCTCCCCCAGTTCCTCCGTCCATTTCCTTCCTGCCTCCTGGTCCCTCGTCCCTCTGTTTCTCCTCTGTTCACTCCTCGTCCTTCTGTTCCTCTGCTCTCCGTTCCCTCTGTGTCTCCTTTTCTGGTTTGCCTGTCTGCGTTTCCTGTCCTTTGTCAGGTCCTGTCGTGGCTTTTGCCCTTTGCCCCGTTGATGTCTTGGTTTTGTCTTTCAGGTCCTGTTCCCTCGTCTGCGCCCGGTTTGCGCACCTTTGGGGGGGGGGTTCTGTCACGCCCAGCTCCGTACGATCCTTGTGTGTGCCACGCCCCCTCATTACCTTGTGTTAATTCCTGATTGTCATCACCTGTTTCCTGTTCCTCTTGGCTTGTCGTGTGTATTTAGTCAGTGTCTAAGTCAGTATCCCCAGATCTGTCATTGTATTGTTATGGTATTGTTTGTGGATGTAGTACCTGTCTACCCTCTCGTCGCCATTAAACCCCGTTTTCACCGTCCATCCAGCTCCATTCGCCTGCTTACCTGCTCGCCAAATCCACGATTGTGACAGAGGCTCACAGTAATTTTATTTAATTCAGCTGCTTAGCAGATACTTCATATGTAAAATGGGTTGTAGCTTTTTTTCCCCAAAATGTTATTTAGTACTGTATATATTTGGTCATTTTTCATGCCAGTTGTGTTTTAATTTTTGTGGTAATAACTTTAGAATTTAGTGATCAGTCATCATTGTTGAAACACCACAGCACACAGTGCACAGCAACGAATTGTGTCCTACGCATTTAACCCATATGTGACATTGTGACATAGCAGGGGGCAGCTAATTCAGTACAGTACAACAGTACTGTAACAGTACAATTTATACCTACATAAACTTTACATTTAAAATGAACTAAATAAATGTAAAATCAAATACATTTATAATTAACTAAAATTTTATGCATCAGTGTTGATTTTAGTGTTATATTCAGGAAGAGTCCACGATATTTTACGTTTTTGAAAACTCTGTGACAGTGACAGAGAATTTTAAAAGTGTCCGTGTGATTGTAAGATTTTACCAAAAAGTTACTTGTTAGTGGAAATTACTCTATGGAAAATGACACTAACCATGACATAAGTTCTATTTTTTTCTTTGTCACAGGTACAAATGGAGGAGTCACCCCTGTAGGCCTAGTGGCAAGCCTTCTGGGTGGGATGACAGTGGGTGTGGCTTACTTCATCTCGCAGATCTTATTCGCTAGGGATTTGAATCTGGCAGCCCCTCAGTGGCCAATTATTGTGTTTGGGGCTGCAGCTGGGCTGATTGGATCACTTCTGGATTCTTTCCTTGGAGCCATCATGCAGTACTCAGGTGGGCTTTGTAAGGGCTTCTAATGTCCTCTGTACAGGGCTAGCAAAGTGACATTGCTGGAATTAAGTCACAGCAGTCAGGAATTCCACTATAATTTTTGCAGTTTGTGTATGTTTAACAATTTTAAGGCTTGGCTTTGACTCAAGGACAAAGCTGTAGGACAGGGGTGGGGAACTTGTTCCACAGCGGGCCAATGTGGGTGCGGGTTTTTGGAATGACCTCTCAATCAGCCAATAACAGTGGGTCCCTAGGACTGGAGTTGAGAACCACAGCTTTATTATTGGCTGATTGAGAGGTCATCCCAAAAACCCACACCCACACCAGCCCTCCATGGAGCAGGTTCACCCCCCCTGATTTATTGAATAGACTTCAGACCACTCTAATTTGGAAAGTGATGTTTTGATTGTCCCTTTGTCTCATTGCTGGTTATAGTCAGCTGAACAGGGACAGTCATTATGTGGTATAAGTTGGCAAAGGTAACCAGGCAAGGTATATGTACAGTATGTGAGAGGCCAGTGTAAATAAGTACTAGTATTATAATATGCTGACTTATGCCTGGAAGAAACATGTGTGCTGTTCACAAGAATAGTGACAACTGGTGAACAGACACGTATGTCTTCCTGAGTGTGTGTGTGTTTCTTTCAGGTTATGATGAAAGCACTGGAAAGGTTGTGAACCATGAGTCTAGGACTGCTAAACACATCTGCGGAAAACCCATTCTGGACAACAATGCTGTGAATCTCTTCTCTTCCATCCTCATTGCCTTGGTTATGCCTGGCATCGCATGGGGCATCTGGCCTAGACAATAAAATCTAAAGCAGCCAATGGATGGTCAAAAATCAATCTCCATAGAATATAAAGGTGCTGTATTGAAACCTTTTCTTCTGTGAGAAGATTTGTGCAGTATTCTCTTTTCAAGTCTTACTATTTTATATTGAACCTGGAAAGAGTGATTTAGTCTAAAACTGAAAAGCAGAAAAAAATGTTTATTTATTCTGCTGTTTTCTGCATTGTCTTATGAGTTTTGGTGTATCCAAATGGATCCATGCCCTCATTGATTTCTCTGATTACTGCATAGTAATATTTACATTACCTTATGATAAATAAATAAATCACCAGCACTTTGTTAATATTGTATTAAGTTTGTTTAATGGCAGTAATATATTCATATAATGGTGTTTATAATGTTTCCTGAAAGAATGTGAATGGACAGGTAGGGTGTTGGTGGTCTAGTGGTTAGGATGCTTGCCTCTGAACCAAGAGATGGTGGAGTCCCACCTCTGGCTCCACCATTGTTGGGTCCCTGAGCAAGACCCTTAACGCTAACCTGCTCCAGGGAGACTGGCCCTGAATTTAGACAAAATGGAAGTTGCTCTGGATAAGAGTGTCTGCTAAATGCTGTAAATGGAAATGGATACACCTCCGTTTACTACAGTCGAGCACGGTTATTACGATTCGGCTTATAACGAAAACACGCTTGTAACGCTTCGATTCCAAATCCCCGACC
>JAODJV010013642.1:0-12159 GCA_026776665.1 Gnathonemus longibarbis
AAGTAGGCTTTCAGGGGAGCCCAGGTCCTTTTCAGGGGAGCCGAGCTCCCCTTAGCTCCCCCGTAATTCGAACCCTGACAATGCACTGACCAGCAAATGCATTGCACCATATATAATGAAAGTGGCACTTGCAAATGAAACACAACAAAGATTACATTTTGGCTATCCACAAATAAAATGGCTTGCCTACAAATAACCTGAGAGTGCATTCAAAATTAAACAGAAATTATATTTTTTTAACAAATGTTCTTACTGTATGCTTGTTAGAGGTCACAAATTCAATTTGCTTGAAAAATGAGCTCTATGTTACTACAACATTAATTCAAAATTCAGGATAGTTAATGCTCTACAGTGGGACATCCATTATTAGGTATTACTTCATTATACGCAGGGATGTACATAACTGGTATGCTAGAACGCATTCACCTTTAAAAACAATACATACGTGCGACAATCGATTGTTTGTAAAAGAGCAAATGTGTACTAATTTTATGGGCATTTGAGCTGCTATATCAAGAAAATACCTTGTATTTTAACCTGTATACCGCAAATGAAGTAGAGTTAGCATATAAAAATTAAAATGCATTATATTTTGTTTTCATATCAGTGCAAATGCACATAAAATAAGTTCTAATTTAAACTGTTACCACAATTGTCGCACGTATCGTTTTTAAAGGTGAATACGTAATCTGGTTTTGGAAAAGAAAACCAATAGGATATTAGAATAATTTACTATTACTATATTATTACTATATTTTTACTATAATTATTACTATATATTATACATTATATTGCATTGTAATTAAAGTAAATGTATTTGATTTTATGTGTCCCATTTGCAATGATTACTTTTTGGGTAAGTTCTCTCCACTACAGGACTCAAAGGACTGTTTTGCAGTTTATGATTTAATTTTGTTGCAAAGTATGGAACACCCACTACAATCAGGGCTTGTGATTGGCTCTGGGCTCATGTGAAGTTCCGCCCTCTGAGGGAGTCTGTCCAGCTGGCTGCTGCATTCCCAGTTTGGAGACTTGAGGAAAGTGCTCGATGAGGGTGACTCAGCTGCTGTCTGCTCTTCTGACAGGCACTTTCCTATAACAAAATGGAAGCATGTAACTTCTGTCAGGGATGCCTAGTACCCAAAGTAGAGATTTCTCATTTGTATTGATGCTATGGTCACAATAACTCTTTTTCTTTAAAGCAGATCCTGTTCCTCAGAGCCTGCCAGCCAAAGGCTCTGCTCCTCTTAGCACTCACCTTTGACCTGACCTGTGCAGATCATTTTCAGGATGATTTTCTGCCAGACTGGGAGGTTTGAGGTGGCAGGACTGATAGAGACCTGGCAGGATGCAACATCTGGCCCTCAGCCTTGTCTGGCTCCCAGTGCAAGCACTGCTGTAGCACCTCGATCACTGTGTCTTTCTCCAGGATCTCAGCACAGAGGGCTCGTATTCTGCAAGTTACATGTGAAGCTTTTTCGTGCCTATTTACGCAATGATATAGGGCTGCACAATTTAAATTAAGTGTTGTTTAGTTTTTAAACCACATGCCTTTGGGCGATTTCACTCTAGGGCTCCACAATAATTGTCTTTAAATTGTGATTGTGATTCATAGAGGGGTTTACAGAATCTCATTCTTACATGACACTGATTCTGCTGTGTTTGAATCAGCAGAGAGATCCCTTACATCAAAGCAAGTGTTCCCTTTTCCTCCCTAAGCTATATACCACAAGACAGGAAGAGCATTTGGAAATGAGTAGTTAAAAAACTAGGAGTGTACCATTTCTGTTCAGCTGATGCTGAAATGTTAACCACTATATTGTGCATTTCTACATATTACTGTTCCATCTTCATAAAGACAATATGTAATGCAAAACAATATTCATAATAATAATAATACTAATAAAGAAGAAGAAGAGAAATGCACTCCTTAAGAATCATGGGAGAAAAATAACAATCTTGATTCTGAGTGGAAAAAAAAAAAAATCATGATTCATATTTTACCCAGAATCGTGCAGCCCTACTACCCATTTATGCGGTGCGTTTTCCTATCTACGGGAAAAGTAAACAAAAAATTCTCTGTTAATTTCTGCTATTACTGTTTGATTTAACAAATAATCATAATGATTATATTTATTCAAGATAGACAGAGGGTAAGAGGATACCGAAGCTTTTGTGTACCATCACCATACTTGTTTTTCATCTCTCTGTGTTTTTGGTTTGTTACTGGGAGCTCCTCATTGAAGGTGCTGTTGGATGAGTATTGTGAGCATTGGTTGATGACGGTAGTATCCCTGCAAGGAAAATAAGCCTAAATGAAATGCTCAAAATCAAAAGTATGTTTGGAAAGACTACAAACCAGTAATGGTAAGTCAGTGTGATGCAGCGTGCAGTTCGATGCCTGAATCCAGATGCATTCCTATGTACAGACTTACTCTGAGTGATGAATATGTTTGCTCACCTGTGGTTGGGTGCCCTGTGATGGGTTGGTGCCCCTTCCTGGGTTGTTCCCTGCTTTGTGCCCATAGGCTCCAGACACCCTGCGACCCTGAACAGGATAGCGGTTTTTGAAAATGGATCGATGGATCTGTGGTCGGGTGGTGTGGCCACGGCTCCATGACAAAGTGCCTCATAGTCCTCTCCTCCAGGTACTTCTGCTCCAACTTTATGATATCTACTTCCAGGCTTAGGATGCATTCCTCCCGCTCTCGCAACTGCTGCAGCACTGCACTCCATGAATGGGATGGAACCCTGACACTTATCCTGTCACAAATTAAGCAAAATATATCAAATAAAGGCTTAGCTACTCTGTTATCTGGATTTAAAAAGTCAAAAGTGAATGCAGCTAATTTCATTACCTACATGTATCACTGTTTGCTGTATTGTTGTGCGTTTGATAAAATAAAATCAACATTTATTTAACTCAGCAGGAATTACTGGAGTCCAACAACTTGAAATATAAAGTCCCACACCTTGTAGTATAAAACCTGCTCAGTGAATTTTGGATAAATCAAATACAGACACCCTGCCTCTGCTGGAACTTCTGGGAATCTCCCACAAAATGACACTAGTGAATGATGCACAATATTCTGGAAATTTATCATTCCGTTATTCAGTAACAGTAAAACTTGAAATGTCAAGTCATATATGTGTCAATATTCTGCAATTGACAATACCTGTTTCAGTCTTTATTGAAAAGGCATGGCAGTAAATATGTTAAAATGTCCCTTGCTCACCTACTGCATGTGCAGGGACTTAAGCTCCTGCTCCAGCCTGGTGCAGAGCTTCTGTTCCAGCATCTCCTGCTTCTCACATGCCACCTGCAACTGGGCCATGGCACATTGCAGCAACTCCACTCTCTGCACATTGACCTGATTTTTACAGAGCTCCTTCTCCAGCTGCCCAGAGCGCAGCTGAGTCACCCGCAGCGCCTGCTCCAACACCTCCAGCTGCCGGCACTTCTCCTCCCCAGCACCGTGCAGCCTCTGCACCTCTCCCTTCAGGTGTTCACGCTCCCGCTGCTGCTCCTCATCTGCAGAAGAGAAACAAAGTTGTGCTGTTGGGTCAAATGGCTTAATGGCTAACAACCGTTTATTTTCCTGCTAGCTATTGATGGTCTTAGTCATGCAGATCAAATTTATTAAGTGCTGAAAAAGACAATTACATGGAGTTCTGTTACAAGAAGGTATACATTTAAGAATTTAAGCAAATTTATGACCATGTCAGTACAGTCATGTCCAGCCCTGCCCTGCTTGTCTGCTCCCTGCATTTCCCTCGGGCATGGCTTCTAATCAGCCACACCTGAAGCTAGTTAGTATTACCTCTTGGTCCTGCCCTCTTGTTAACCAGCCACAGCTGCCTTGTGTTTACTCCTGTGTTAGTCATGTATATTAGTGTCTCTCAGTCCTGTGCTTCTTGTTCAGTCATTATTACCTGTCGATGTGTGCTCCCCTGCCTAGTTTCCACAATAAACTTCCCCACAAGGGGTTGCAGCCTGCATTTGGGTTGTCCTTCTCCCGTCGTGACATGATAGAAATAACTGAACTGCAAAGACAAATCCGCAGCTGTTCTCCAGACCACCTGGAAGAATCAACGGACTGCATACCCTGACGCATTCCTGAGAACGTTCACTTATGTGATTGACGGTGGTACTGGCCTAGCACTAATAATCCCGCAATTGGGTTGTCCTTCTCCCACTGTGACGTGGCAGGTACAATATATGGCCAGATCTTTAGCCCAGTTCTTGAACGTTGGTGTGGAGTACAATCTCAGAAGCAGTAACAATGTTAGACACCTTTAACTGGAAATACTCCAAGTCTCCTTAACCAGTACGTGTTTTTAAACCATTAAAGCATAATGATTCATGATGATTGATAATAGTTCAATTGGATAATATCACAAAGAAGCTCACGGCTTTGCAAAG
The DNA here is from genome assembly GCA_026776665.1 of Gnathonemus longibarbis. NCBI lineage: Eukaryota > Metazoa > Chordata > Actinopteri > Osteoglossiformes > Mormyridae > Gnathonemus > Gnathonemus longibarbis. The sequence continues at coordinate 4,424 of JAODJV010013642.1, forward strand.
GATTTTGGATGGCGGAGACCAGCGTGGACAATAGAAGAGCTGTGAAATTACAGCTTCTCACCTGGAAACCCAAACAACCCTATCCTATCTGCTTTTGGCCCTAATCAGCATTGGCCTCGGCCAAGGCCGCTGCTGAATTAACAACTCCCCCAGAAGAACAAGGCAGTGAGACTCTCTTGCATTCCTCTCCCCCAATCCCAAGGACATCTGGATATACACACACATATACATACGTACAGATATGCACTCACCGCACCCTCCCCCCATCCCACGCCTTCACCGCTTTTTTATGTTGTAAGGTGTAGTGACTATCTGCTTATGTTGCTGAGGTGTTTTTTCCGGGTTTCTACAATGTACTCCCTACTGGAGTACAGTCTGGGGGCTGTTTTTTTATTCTCCTCCTCTCTCCTCGTGTAATTCTGTTTTCTCTGTTCTTCCTACATCCCCTGTCTTCCTGACCTGTCTTGTGATGTGATGTTTGTGTATATGTATGGTCGGGTCGATGGCCAGTTTTTTCGCTGGTACTTGTGACTAGTGACATGGTGTATTGCAACAGCAATAAAGTGTTTTCATCATAGTTCACATAAGTATATATATAACTGCATTCAAAGTAAGGCCTGATTACTCAACTTGAATTTCTATAATTTGGACACAGTTCAGATTTCCTGGGCAACAAACATACCTTTGTGCTCTTTGTGGTATATGATAGCAATTACCTACACTAATAAAACATAATCTCTTCTTAGAAGTAAGTGCAAGTACATAACCTAGCCATTTAGTTTTTTTTAGAAAAAGCTCCTTATGGCAGCCGATTCTGGTTCACTATCCATTCTCATTCTTCTTGATCTGAGTGTGGCATTTGACACAATTTGCCATATCACCCTTCTTAACAGGCTATCCTCCATTGGTATTACCCACACTCCCTTTGAGTGGTTCAGATCCTATCTGTCATGCCGTACTCAGTTCATACAACTTAAGTCTTTTACATCCCAGTTTTTCTCTGTTACCTCATGAGTACTCCAGGGCTCTGTCCTGGGGCCCCTCCTTTTCATTATTTATCTTCTTCCGCTTGGCAATATCTTCCATCAATACAATATTAATTTTCACTGTAATGCAGATGACACCCAGCTCTACCTCATTTTTAAGCCCACTTCCAATCTTCCTCCCTCCTGCCTTACCGATTGTATGGCTAAAATAAAATCTTGATTCTCTTCAAATTTTCTTAAACTAAACAGTGAAAAAATTGAGGTACTCCTCATTGGCACTAAAACAACATTATCCAAAATCAACAGATTTTCTCTTGACATTGATAACTGCTCCGTTTCCCCTTCCCCACAGGGTCTGGGTGTCATCTTCGATAGTAACCTCTCCTTTCAGTCCCATGTTAATAATATCACCCGGTCTGCATATTGCCATCTCCGTAATATCAACCGTCTTCACCCCTCCCTCACCCCCCAGACTGCTGCTATTCTTGTTCATAGTCTTGTTACCTCTCGATTGGATTATTGTAATTCCCTCCTCCTAGGTGTTCCCCAAAAAACCCTTCACAAATTACAACTCGTCCAAAAGTCAGCTATATTCTCTGTATTTTATGGCTTTATGCATTATTGTATGGTGTCCTTGGGTGCTAGAAAGTCATCTTTTAAATAAAATGTATTATTATTATTATTATTATTATTATTATTCTACACTTGTTCACATTCTACACTAGTTCACTGGTTTTTTCTAATATGTTAGCTGAAATCTTCTAAATTCTTGTAAAGTCATAAAAGATTGGCCAATGTTAAATTAATGTGTAACCAAATTGCACTGTCCATCTCAAAGAGTAACAGGCCATTTCTTAACTAGATCATACATTGTGGAAGATTATTTTGCTTCTTTTGAGAAGACACTAGATACTAGACTTTAATTCTACCATTTCCACTAGGACTTACAGTATAGTAATTAGTCTTAGTAATTCTACTAGGAATAAGGGACCATTTCAAGCTGATTAAGTGAGACTCAGCCACAAAATTGTACACGGTGTGTTGCACTGTTGTTATACACTTCAGCAAGTCACTTTGACTACCACACAAACCCGCCTTCGGCCACTGCCCAACTCACACTGCACCCGACCCCTATGGCCCCTCCTACAGGTGGTGAGCCCATTGGAAGTTATTATTTTTTCAACTTATAAATTCAACTTAAAGACAGACTTAGGGAATGGATCTCATTTATAATCTGGGGACTGCCAATAGATCTTTCATAGGCAATTTTAAGGCTTAAATTAAGTTTATTGTAGTTTTTTAACTGGGGCTTGTGATTAACTTTACCTGTCAGTTCTCTGTTGAAGTCATGGAGTCTCTTGATCTCTCCCTCCATCTTGTTCCGTATAGTTCTCTCCAGAAGCTCCCGCTTTACAGAGCCCTTCATAAGCCTCTCATATGCCTCTGATATTCTCTGGATCTCCCTCTCCATCTGGAACATATATACATAGATTGTTGTCAACAGCTTGCAATACTAAAAGCCATGAGCATATCATTAATATTTCACCTTAATACAGCCTTCACTATAATTGGTCTTGACATTATATGACATTATTACAATAGCACTGTAAAACTCTCAGGAAAGAAACCATGAAGTTGCGTGACATGAAACTAATATTTTATTTTAAATTTGGGGGGGGGGGGGGTCTATACGAATAATTATGAAATGTGAGGGGGACACGTCCCCCTCAGATTTAATGGCGGTGACGCCCATGTGCTGTTGTTTCCTTTGAAAACGTCAAAAATCATCTCATTGTATGAAAGGTTATACATACTCATATGGAAAAAATGTGTTCCTAACCTAATTAAACTAAAAAAAATAAAGAAAATGAACATGAAAATAATGCAATTAAAAATAATTGTAAAAGTGGCAGGAATATTAGACCTTGACTTTGCGTAGACAAATTACACACACACACAAAAGCATTTAAACTCACCAGTTTAGATTATCATCGGGGAGCACGGACACCATTGTCAGATGTTCAGTTTAGGAAAAAAAAAATAATTCACCAGTTTAGTGTAAGTTTGATAGTGTAAGTGGGCTGTTTCACTCAGACTGAGCGGGCTGAAGATCTGCAATAATGCGGTGATTCTTCGCCGTAGCTGGAATGTGCGGAACACTAGAGATGTTGGGATCAAAAGCAGCACCGCAGAGCCATTGGAATAAAAGGGTCAAGGTATCGAGACAGCAGTCATTGCTGACACATCCAACTGACTTCATGTGCAGTATATCAGTTTGTGCTTGTACATGTATGTCATCATGAGGGGCGTGGCTAAAAATGTTAAGCCCCCTCTGATAAAATGTGACCTTGCCCCCCCCCCCCAATTTTGCATATCATTTATGTACCTATAAGGACCCCTGTAAAGTGCTGGGAGCCCTTAGGCACTATAATCTTCCATTCTCTGCTAAGACCTACTTTTCTTTCTGAATTACCTCAGTTATTTTAGAGCATGTTTTATTAATTTTAATTGTTTGTTTGTTGGTTGCCTGCAGTAATGTGTCATGCATAGCTCACTTGGTACGCCAAAAGAAATGATGACCAATATGACTAATATGACTTACCAGCTATGGTAAAGAGGATCATATTAAAATATTTAAATAGCATGTACCATTTAAAAACATTCAAAACACTAAAATACTGTAAATTTAAAAGCACTATGTAAATGCATATTTATTGCATGGTTTCCATTGAATGCCAAACTGAATGGCAAAAAAATTATATGCAATTTTGCTATCAATATGGTTGATATATGCCTGAGATGAACAAATGTACATCTGAGCAATGACTACGATCAGACACATCAAAGTTAGATGGTGTGACATAAAAAAGTTGAATGTTTCGGTCATTTGGTGTCTGGTAAATATTTAGGCTGCACTTTTGTCAGTAAGTGTGCAGTTTGTTTGTGTGCACATGGCAGAGGAGCAGTACTGCCTGTCAGCTAGCCAGCTGTCCCTGGAGGAAACCCCCCCTCCTTAATCACTACTCTGAGAGATGCATTGTTCTCACACGCCCAGACATTATATAGCGAGCTTGCCATCTGCCACTAAGTGCACACTGAGATATACAAAAAGAGGCTGCTATCAGCTGGCACCTAAGCACAATGAGATATTGCTCCATGGAAAAACTGTTTTGATTGGATTTGCACATTTGAGAAAGCAATCCGGTTGAATCAAAATGCTTCTATGGAGACCAGTGAATGGCGCGTGCCAGTGAGTTATGGTTCTTCATTGTCGTGTTATTAGAAACCACTTTGTGAGCCCGACTGTTATCGTAGCGTGTCTTTATTTTTTTCCCCGTCTCCAATTCACCCTCTGCTGTTTCCCCGCTACTCTCGTCTCCCTTGTCGCCCTGACGTCATCACTCACCAACCCCGTAGTCTCCAACTGAATATCCAATTACACCACATTCATCAGGTCCACTTGCTATGCCTTTTCAGGACATTTAGAAGAGGCTGGGACTAGCAGAGATTACTGCAGTGTGCATGTAAGGGAGCACAATTGTGGTGGCTGTCCTTCTCTGCGGCTAAAAGCACAGAAAGATGGCCAGGCTCCTTTTGTTTTTCAGAGAAAGAGGAAATTGTTGCATTCTTCACATTACCATGTCAATGGGGGCTGACAATCTCTGTGCCTGCCATAATTAGGAGGCAACTATCAGCCCCTCACATTTTCCTTGTAGACTTCTCTATGAATAAAGGAATTCAGACAACATGACTAGTCCATCCACATAGAATTAATCGAGGCATACCCATGCCAAGCAACTAAAAGCTTTTTATTTAAATACCCCAAGTTTGTCTGTGGCTGACTAAGCAATCCCTGTAGAATGCACATGGACACACCAATCAAAAGATCTTTATTTAAATATACAGTCGTCCCTTGCCACTTCGCGCTTCAACTTTCGCAGCTTCACTCTATCGCGGTATTTTGTATATTCATTAAAAAGTTCGATCGAGACAGTGAAAACGATACATCGGTACACATCGGAAGCATCTTTGCTCTTGTAAGTGTTTGCGATTTGTGAGAATTTTTATCTAAGCCCCACAATGGCTCCTAAATGTGCTGCTTCTTCTAAGCCTTCTGACGATGAAACTAAGCACCAGAGGAAGATGCTTACCATCCAGGAGAAGGTGAAACTCTTGGATATGATCAAAGATGGCAAAAAAATTGTGGAGGTTGCCCGCCATTATGACTTGAATGAGTCTATCGTTCGCTCCATCCGTAAAGATGAAAAGAACATCCGTGCAACGGATGTGTGTAAGAACTGTGTGTGTGCGTAATTAAATGTACAATAAAATATGATGTTTGTAACATCTAATATGTCTTATTTTCTCTTATTTTGTCTAACATATTGGGTAATACGAGTGTAATAGTGACTAAAGGGTGTTATTTCATGTCTAGCTTTAATTATGTTATAAACCGTATTTAGGTCGTAAACAGGTTTTCTATGGTCTAACTACGAAAATATTCAATTTATAAATAAAGAATCCTACTTTGTGGAAATTCACTTATTGCGGTAAAGTCTGGAACTGATTAACCGTGATAAACAAGGGCCAACCATACAGTGAATTCATATTCACAGTAGAATACACTGGAATATTTGTATGAACATCAAGAACACACCAACATTTTAGGAATGTTTTCTTGTAAAAACACAGTAAACACCTGGCAGTAGGGCTGCCATTATGTTACTGTAAAATTAACAGTTTTTCCACTGTTACTAAAATTTTATATTTTGTACTGTTAATGAAAAATACAATATGAACTTGTTTTTTTAAGTACTTTCACAGTATTTTACTGGAAAGTGAAAAATACATTATATAGTTGATTTTCTTTTACTGTATCTTACAGTTGACTGATTTGTTTTAATGCAAATTTTAATTTGTATTTTTTAAATACATTTTAATACACCTATTATTATTATTATTAGTATTATTATTATGGAACTCGTTTCTTTTACTGGGGGAAGATGGTGGCACAGGAGGTAGTGCTATTGTTCGGCAACTGGAGGTTGCCGGTTCGAGCCCAGGTTCCTTCTGTCCCCATCAAAGTGTCCTTGAGCAGGACATTAAACCCCAAATTGCTCCTGGTGTGCAGGTTGGCACCTTGCATGGCAGCCTCTGCCACCAGCATATGAATGTGAGTGTGGATGGGTGAATGTAAGGCATAAATTGTAAAGCGCTTTGAGTACTCGTAGGAGTAGAAAAGCACTATATAAATGCAGTCCATTTACCATAAAAATAGTCATGCTAGATATGATTAAAGGAAATCAAGGCTACTTCTTTAGTTAAGAAAAAGGCAATAATAGACCTTACTGGACACCACAGCATCTTAGTGCACTTTACCTTCTATTTTAAAATTGTGTTGGAAACAACATCTTGTCTAAATAAGAAATGAATATTCAGGCTCTAACAAGGCACAGGGTTGAGTGATGAAGTCCAAGTACTTATTTCAGGCCCACTATAACCAGTTTCTCAATCCAGCCTTGGTAGCTCTCTGACTGCTAGAGAGAGAGAGAGAGAGAGAGAGAGAGAGAAATGAGTTCCATAATAACTTTAATCGCAAGGTAAATGTAACTCATATACATAATCAACATGTGTGCCCATCCTTTCCTCTTATCATGATGTGGACTATGAACAGAAGATTCCAAAGAAAAAATATTCCAAGACCTGAACTAGTGTTATTGTTGCTGGGGAACACGTGACCCATGTTGCCTTGTGCAGGACCCCAGCCAGAAGTTTTGGAAGAGTCCTGGGAGAAAAGGGTAAGGCTTAATTTCTGATCTTTCAATTACCTATTTATTTAACTAGTTTGCTATGAAAGGTTGCTTTAAAAGAGAACGCGAATTACGCTATCAGGAACTGGGGTAATGATAATGAGCCTTCAACCAACTGTAGCTTACAGGTTACAACGTTAAGGATCATTGATTCTGACAGAGTCAATTTTGTGCACTTGTTGGTGAGCTCACAGATGTTTTTTTAATCGTTAAAAATCATTTTAATTGTTAACATTTTAATTATTACCATATCAGCCTGATGTTATCAGTTCTGCTTTTTTTTTCTTGTGTCGGAGAGTTTCACTCTGTGTGTGTGGGGCGGAGCAGGCAGCTTTCAAACACTGCAGCGTGCGCGAGAATTGCGTTACTCCGTCCTTGGAGACACAGAGCTGCTTAAAACAATGCATGGCGGAGAAAACTTTGTTCGAAAGCATGGTTACCATTCACTTGAGCTGAAGCTGACAATGGTCCTTCAGTGCAACTTTTTTGGATTTGAGAGCAGAGATTCAAACAATTTGTCAGACGTCTAGAAAAAAAGTGGACGACTTTGCGCAGTTTCCTCATTAAACATGTCTATCCTTTATACTGGCTTATACGTCGACAACGTCACAATCACTAGGGGCACAAAGTTATTTTGTTTTATTTTCCGTGATCACTAGATTCTGATTGTGAATTTGGCTTGTAAGCTATCTGTCTGCTAACAACATAAACAACATGTTAGTGAAATGTTTTGGGCCTTGTACACCAATCATACTATGCATAATATGCTGTTATTACACTTAGTTAATAGTGTTTTTTTCTTTCAAAATGTATTAGAGTGTAATTGTTTTAATATGCATGGAATACTGGAATTGTAGAATTAGTTGAAGATGAAGGCACTATAATAAAAATGCTAACCTTGCATTTTTTCTTCTGTTTTAGTAATTGCTGTCTGATGGCT
>JAODJV010013643.1:0-12138 GCA_026776665.1 Gnathonemus longibarbis
AGCAGCGAGGCAATCCTGAGGCCACCGAACTGGACACCCTCAACACCCTGACTGCGCCTAGAAATCCTGTCCATAAAGGGACATATGTGGCAACAATCTACAGCACCCAAGAACCATGTGACAAACATAATTTCAACACAAACCACAATGGCAGTTCAAGCAAACATTCACTTCCAGTACACACAGGACCATGCCACCAAAGCCACAGTCAGAATCCTAGCAAATTTCTATTATAAGTCACATGAGTCACATCCCAGCTGTCTTGACAGATGCCTTAAGCTAAAGGAACCAAGCCCGTCTGCTAATCCAAACCCTGTGGCTAATCGTTTATAACAAACCTAACCCTAACTCTATGCCTAAGTTAATACCTACCTGATTTGGTTGATGCAATATTAAAGCTACTCATCCTCATTATCCCTTTATTTGGCCATTACATCAGGAAAACAAAAGAAGGTTGAAACTAGCTATGCCCCGCCCTCCCCTGCACGTGTTGTCTGAATATTAAAATTAGTATTGGATTATTTTATTCTCTTTGAAGAGGCACTACAAACCATTTTCCCATCAATATCAAATAAGGAAAAATAAGCTAGATGCTGTATATTGAAGAAAAACATTTCTCTTCTTCTAATGGACAACAACCAATTTCATCATCAGATCAGACTTCCAGCTTCAGCTATATGAGTCCTGACCCAGTTCTTTGTGTGTCTGGTGTCTTCCTGTTCTTCCTGTTTTGCAATGGATTTTCCTCATTGTTCAAAAACATGCAGATAGGTGGACTGTCATGTTTAATAATGTTTAATTTATATAGCACCTTTCCAGAGCTCAAGGTTGCTTTGCAAAAATATAACAAAAAAACATGTAGAAATTCAATTGAAACAATTTAAACAAAACAAATAAAAATGTGAAACAAAACAAAAAACGAAATTATGTAAATTTCAAGTAAACAATACAGACATTATGAAGTGGCAGTCTGAAAATGCGAGCAAGATTGTTGGAAAAGGTTTCAATATCACCTACTGTACTCTCAGCTTTGAAAGTGAAGAGAAAAGAGATATTGTGGAGAGGCTGTGGGAGGGAGTTCAAGAGTTTGGGTGCCAAGACACTGAATGACCTACACATTCGGATAAAAAACGTAATTTTAAAAATGAGTTTTGTAAAGTTTAAAAAGAATCACACAAGCATGTATAGATTTAATGGCTATATTTGGGATAAAAGTATCACTTTTGAAAGCACTGAAAAGAAACCAGATGGCGTGTGTAGAACCTGAATGAACCTGAATTAACCTGTTTTGCTGCTCCCAAGGAAAAAATGGCGAAACATTAATGAAAATTTCATTTTCTGCCCAGCCCTGGGTTACACAAGGAGGGGATGTCCCACTTCATGGATGAGACAACCTAACAAGAAAAACAAAAACAATGAAAATATGTATTCAATGACACAAAGCTTTATTTATTTTAATATAGGAGCCTCATTCTCAGGTCAAGTCAGGTAAAGTCAGGTCAGGTCAGGTTGTAGAGCATGCACTGATGCAGCGCGTTGCTGTACTCCCACATGGCAAAACTCCTCAGGATCCTGGCTGGTGACCCCTCAGGCAGACACACGATCCACCCACAGTCTGACCCTCCAGAAATGACCATCCATCTGCTGCAGCCAGATGTTACGTGGGCATCCCCTTGGCCTGGTCTAGCCGCTTGGGTCCTCAGCAATGAGGATCCTACGAGCTGGATTATCCTCAGGGAAACACACCACATGCCCATTGTGCTGTAACTGACGCTCCCTCACAATGCAGGTAATGTGCCTCATTCAGGCCTCCTCTAGAAACCGCTCGTTCAACACAAAGACAATCCAGAGATTCCCAAGGATTCTCCGAAGGAGAACAGTACCGAAGAAGTCCAGTCTTCATCTCAGCTCACTGGATAGTGTCCATGTTTCACAGCAAGACAGGAAGACTCTAAAGACTTGGACCTTCGTCCTCTTGCAAAGATATCAGGAGCACCACACACTCCTTTCCAGCGACCTCATCCCATCATGCTCTTCCAATCCATCTGCTGACTTCATAGGAAGAGTCACAGGAGATATGAATGTCGCTGCTGAGGTAAGTGAATCTCTCTACGAGGTCGACATTCTCCCCTGCAGACAGACACACTACTGATGGCTGTGCCTAAGAAGTCATTAAAGGCCTGGATCTTGGTACCCAGGACACTCACAATTCCAGACACTCAGACTCCTCACTCAGTCTTTTGAGCCCCGATCAGAGCCTCCATTGACTCAGTGAAGATCACAGCATCATAGGCAAAGTCAGGATCAGTAAATCTTTCTTCAGCAAAATATGCCCCACAACTGCTGGACCCTACAATCCTACTCAACACCCAGTCCATACAAGCATTGCACAGAGTAGGAGCAAGAACACACCCTTGGCAAATGCCAGAATCAACTAGGAAGAATGTGGAGGTTCTCCCTCCACTCTGCACAGTACTCACAGTACCAGTGTACAGGCCGGCCATGACGTCCAGCAACTTCGGGGGGTTCCTGCGAAGTCTCTGGATGTCCCACAGGGCAACTCAATCAACTGAGTCAACACTTTATGAAAGTTTACAAAGGCTGCAAGAACCTCTGCCGATATTTGTGCTTGCCCTCGATGAAAACCCTCAGTGTCAGGGTCCGGGAAGAGGTACTTCTTAACCGTAAAACCAGACTGCTCCGGTTACTGATAGGCAAGCAAGTGATCACAGATCCTTTTAAGCATGACCCTAGCAAGGACCTTGCCTGACACTGAGAGCAGTGTTATCCCCCTGTAGTTGCCGCAATTCAACTTTATATGGAATTTCCTTTCCATATAGGGACTACAAGTCCTGTTTTCCAGTCAGTTAGGATGACGCCTAACTCCCAAATGGAAGCAAAGATTGCTTGCAATGCCAGGAGGACAGCCTTACCTCCAGCCTGGAGAAGTTCACACCGGATACCACGGATCTCTGTGGACTTCCCTACCCCCAGATGATTCACCACCCGTGTAATCTCAGTGAGACTGCATGATTTACAGCTTAGTGGAGGATCAGCCTTGAGAACTGTGGACCCAGAGTTGTCCAACGTCGTAGCTGTTGGATCAGCTTTAAACAACTGCTCAAAGTACCCAGCCCAGCAGGTTACAACTGCAGTGTCATCTGTAAGGACTGTTCCATCACCCTCCCTGACTGCAAGTCTCCAATGAACAGATTCACATGTGCGTAATGCTTCAGTTCGTGGGTCATTAGACCACAGATGGTGTGTCACCTGTTCACAGATTCATCTAACAAATGCCTCTTTATCTGCCCTCACACCTATCCTCCTCACTTCCTGGTTTAGACTGGAGTTGTCATCAAGTCGTGCGCTGTGACTCCTCTCGATAATATCTAGGGTGCCCTGAGAGATGAAATACCTCCTTCTGGGAACACTGGCAATACCAACACAACCCTCAGCAACCTCCGGGGTCTTATCACAGAAGGTCTCCCACATCACATTAGAGTCAGCAGTTGCATCCACGTCTGCAAGTTTCTCACACAAACTGCATGCACACTCATCTGAAACAGCTTGATCTTGGAGTCTGGCTAAGTCCAGCCTCATTCTCCTAGTCAGTGGTAGCCTACTTAGAAGCCCTTCTTGATCTTGTTTTCTCTAATAACCAGGATAGGATTGGAAAATTAGAGGTTTTAGAACCGCATAACATGGATAAATTTGAGGTTAATTTTAGTGTATGAAGAGCAAAACAAAAGTATACAATGGTAGGAAGGCTAACTTTAATGGTATGAGAATGAAACTGGAAACTGGATGGAGTTAAGTAGCAAAACTGTTTAAGAGGCATGGGAATTTTTTAAAAGCACATTGTTGCAAGTGCAAGAGGACCTGTTTCCAGCAATACTAAATCTAGGAACCAAGGTGGTTTACTACGGAATTAAGAATAAAGTCAGGAGGAAGAGGGCTCTTTTTCACAAATGGAAAATAACTAATGATATCAAAATAAAGCAGGAATATCTAAGTGTATGGGTTGAGTTAAAAAATAACATTACTGTAGACTCACTAAGAGGAATGTAGAAAGGAAAATTGCATTGGAGGCTAAGGATGACATTAAAAGTTTCTTCCAATATTTTAACTCCAAAAGAGCTCTAAAAGCTGAAATCACTAATCTGCAGGATATTGAGGGTCTTACAATTGAAAATGAAATTCATATACTGTAGTAATTGAGTTTAATGATTATTTTATACAGGTGTTCACAGTAGAGAACACGAGTAACTTAGCACGATTTAGTACAAATATAGCATTGACCAATATATGTATATATGAGGTTGATGTGGTACAAAGCCTATGTCACGCCCGGCTCGTCCGATCCTCGTGTGTGTCACGTCCCCCTCGTTACCTTGTGTTACTTCCCGATTGTGATCACCTGTTGCCTGTTCTGTTCAGTCTATCCTGTGTATTTAGTCCACATCTGTGTCAGTATTCCCCAGATTCATCATTGATGTTCGTCGATGTCTGCCCCGTTTGTGCCAATAAACCCCGTTTGCCTGTATTTATGGCTCGACTCGCCTGCTTTCCAGCACGACAGAATGACGGATCTCTCCAACGCACCTCCGCGGATCGAGGACCAACGTCTTAATCTGCTACGCGAGGTGATTTACTGGCTGAACCTGCCAGAGGTCCGTGAGGACCCCAGACTGCGGGATCAAGCCATCAAGAGCGGGATCCTCCTTGAAGAGATGATCCCGCTCACGGCAGCCTGTGGAAGGAGTAATGGAGAGGCGGCTCCAGCTAGCCTCTCGTTTTCTCTGCAGCAACACCACCTCAACCGACCTGCCAAAGCCTGCAAAAGAAAAAGAGAAAAGAACGAAGACAGGAAGAGGTCCCAACGATCACCCTGGGAACATGTTCTCTCTCTCCAGCTTTTCTCCTTACCAGTGATCAGGGGGAATCCCCGATCATCCCAGGCAACACCCCCGTCGCAAAGTTGCCTTCGCGGGCAGCTTCCCCCTTCTGGGGAACGCGTCTAGCCCTTAAAGGGACCAGGGCCGTCTGGGACGCAATTCCCCGGATCCCTAAGGCCCTTAAAGGGGCAACGCCAGCTCGCCCGGCGCCAACCCTGGCTCCCATCCCTGACCAGCCTGTGCCTGACTCGCCGGCACCACCTGCCCTGTCCGTCCCACCTGATTCGCCGGCGCCACCTGTCCTGTCCGTTCTGCTTATTCCGGCGGCTGGCTATTCGCCCAAGGTTCCTGCTGGGGCAGTTGCTGCTAGGGTTCCCCCTGCTGGCCACGAGTTGGCGCTGCCTGCCGCCGCCACGCCCGCGATCCTGCCTGAAGCCTCACCCGTCTTGCCTGTCCTGTCTGCCTTGCCCATCCTGCCTGCCTCGCCTGTCTCGTCTGCAAGACCGACACTCCTCCCTCCGTAGTGGAGATTGAGGAGGAGCTGGAGTGGGATCCCTCGGGTATCTCCTTGATCTCCCCCATGACTTTTCCTGTGACATCTCCCATGCTTCCCCCAGTGACTCCTCCACCCTTGCCCCAGCGCGACCAGTCCAGGCCAGGTCCCCACCTCTCAGTCTCCCGAAAAGGGAGGGGACACCTGTGCCGGGGTCAGGTCCTGCCCACCCTGCCCCCTGGCTCGCCTTCGGTTCCCCTGGCTGTGGTTCAGCGGTCGCCTGCGGGTCCTCCAGCTCCGGCTCGGTGGTCGCCTGTGGTTCCCCTGGCTTCGGCTCGGTGGTTGCCTGCACCTTGGTCGGTGGCGGCTGCTGTGCCTTCGTCAGCCGCGGCTGCTGCTCCCTCCTCCCCTTCGTCTGGGTCCCCTTCCTCTCCCTCCTTGCCCCGTCAGTCCATCCCTCCTTGCCACCTGCGGTGTTTCCTCTGGCTCCCCCCTCGTGCTCGCCGAGGGCCCCTCCGGCTTCAGCCTCGCGGTCGCCTGCTGCCCCTGCAGCTTCTGCCCCTGCAGCTTCTGCCCCTCACCCGCCTTGGCTCCCTCGTGCTCCCCTTTGTCCCCCGTCCGTTCCTGTCTGGCCTCCCTTGTCTGCTTCTCGTCCCTTTGTCCCTCTTGTCTCTGCTCCTCGTCCCCCTCTGGTTCCTTCGTTCACTCCTGGCCCTTTTGTTCCGCCTGTCAGTGTTCCCCCTGTGTCTCCCTTCCTGGTCTGTCTGTCTGCGTTTCCCGTTCTGTGTCAGATCTTGTCGTGGTTTCTGTCTCTGTGTCTGTTCTGTGTTTCCGTCCTGTTTCCGGTGCCCCGTTGATGTTCTTGGTTTTGTCTTCCAGGTCCTGTTTTCCTGGTCTCGTCTCGTCCATCGCCTCCCTTCAGGCGCACCCGGAGTGCACGCTTTTTTGGGGGTGGGTCCGATCCTCGTCTGTGCCACGCCCCCCTCGTTACCTCGTGTTACTTCCCAATTGTGATCAAGTGTTGCCTGTTCTGTTCAGCCTATCTTGTGTATTTAGTCCACGTCTGTGTCAGTATTCCCCAGATCCGTCATTGATGTTCATCGATGTCTGCCCCGTTTGTGCCAATAAACCCTGTTTGCCTGTATTTACTGCTTAACTCGCCTGCTTTCCCGCTCACCTGCTTGCCAGCACAACAGCCTAGCTAAGCTCAAAATAAATAAATCACAAGGCCCTGATGGCATCTTACCTACACAGTGATACCTGTACCCACAAGCGTAACTGGTTTGAAGACACAGCTTGTGGGTACAATTTCTCGTGGGTACAAACAATTTTTCCCATAAGGAATAATGGGAAAGGGATTAATTGGTTTTCCGGCCCAAAAATACCCCCATACAAAACATTTATAGGCACAATAATTTTGTGCTTTTAGTGACAATATAAGTAGTATTGATTGAGAATATCATATTTTTCGGCATATTAGACAACATTTTCATCTTTAAATGCATAAAAAACTGCGCTATGGCCGTACACGAAAGAGACCAAGTCCCGTAGGCTAGGCTAGGCTGCTCGGCGTAGCCTACACCGAGCATAAAAAATTGTTGCTAACAATAAAAAATTGAAAATTTAGTAAATTGTGTTACTAAAAAAATGTAGAAAAAAGGCAAATTATCAGTGCTATCACAAATTTATGAAAAATTGCTTACGATACGCCAATGTTATATGTGGGAAGGATATGTACCTCTTTCCCGTATTGTAACGCATCAGTACGTACTGTATGTATCTTACATTAAGGACTGTTTTACCTTTAGGAAGCATTTTACATAAAAAAAAACATTCATACATTTACAAGAGTGGATGTAAACATACGTATCATAGCACCGTTCTGGTGGCATGTCGCGGCAACACAAAACAGCTGTTAGAATGAGCCAGCTGAAGCAATCAAAATTTTTACGCTCCTTCAACCCGGATGTGCAGGCTTTACAGCAACCCATCTTCTAATTCCCCCAACGATGCAAGAACCAATTTTTCAGTGAATCTACTCAATAAGAAACAGTGTAAGTGAGATTTTATTTTAAGTAAGATGGCTAATGGTGATGTTGTGTTTTGTAGTGAGTCTAGAATGTTTAGCCTTAGTTCATCCATCAGCAATGATAGTTTAAATAACAATAATTTTATCTGCAGGAAGTGTAAGGCAGTAGAAGCTCTGACGGAGAGAGTTATAGAGCTAGAGTCGCGCCTCCAGACGTTAGCACAGTCGCCAGGTAGCCAGTTAGCTGCAGGTTTGCAGTCAGGGAGTCTGGGGGCTTCAGAATTAGATTTAGATAGCACAGTCCAAACTCCGGCATTAGAGCCCATTCAGCAGAGTGAGTGGGTGACAACTCAGCGGCATAGCCGGTGAGCCCAAGCTTCAGCGAAGGTTACTCCTGAGCACCACTTTCCATCTCTCAGCGTGTCAAAAAGGTTTTCACCACTCAGTGAAACACCCACTGAGACACCTGTTGAAAGTGCTCTGCCGATAGGTGATTCTATCCTACGACATGTGAAAATAGCTAGACTGTTAGTGGCACCAGCAGTCAAGGTAAATTGTTTACCGGGAGCCAGAGTGCTGGACATCAGGGCCAATCTCCAAGATATTCCAAGATAGTTGTTTACGTCGGCGCCAATGATGTCAAGCTCAGACAGTCTGAGGTTACGAAAAGTAATTTTAAGAGGTGAGTGAGCTAGCCAAGACAATGTCCCAGGCAGTAATCATCTCTGGCCCCCTCCCAGCTAGACGTGGCGCTGAGACCTACAGCAGGCTTTGGTTGTTGAACTGCTGGCTGTCATGGTAGTGATCTGAAAATAGGTTTTGTAGATAACTGGTCCACTTTCAACGGGAAGCCTGGTCTTTTGAGCCGGGATGGTATCCACCCCTCGTGGGAGATTTCTGCCCATATTTCAATGAACTTAGCAGCTAGCCTTTATACAGGTACAGATTTAGGCAGCCTTTGACAAACTGGAGCTAAGGCCAGGCCACAGGCAGGAAGCCTAAACCGGCTGCCTGCGAGTTGCCTTGAGTCGTCACCACCATATTGACATTGTCTCTGTGCCCCGAACCAAAAATAGTACACATAGACCGCAAAGCATCCCTTTCAAATTTAATTTGTATTAAGTTAGAGCAGCTGATACAGACCACCTGCACCACTAAGCTAAAAATAGGATTACTAAATATTAGATCATTAACTACTAAGGCACTTATTCTAAATGAAATGATTTTAGACCATGTCCTAGACATGCTCCTAACAGAGAAATGGGTTAAACCTAATGAGTACTTAGCCTTAAATGAAGCGACGCCTCCGGGATATAGTTATGAGTACAGATCCCGACTAAATGGTGAGGCAGAGGCGTTGCAGCAATTTATGAAGAAATACTTCCAATAACGCAGAAGTCAGGATTTAAATTTAAATCATTCGAATTATTGTTCCTCAAAATTTCAAGCACCTTTTCAAAATCTAAAGCTCTATCTCTTCCCCTCATTATATTTTACCATCCATCAGGCCCTTATTCATAATTTTTAGCTGAATTTGCAGAATTCATTTCAGACCTAGTTACTTCAACTGAAAGAGCAATAATTGTGTGGGATTTTATTATTCATGTAGACAACGAACATGATCCCCTGACAATAGCCTTTACTAATATAATAGACTATATGGGTATCACTCAAAATGTAATTGGGCCTACGCACAACTGCGGTCATACCTTTGATTTAATCCTATTGTTTGGTCTTGATATAGGCAATATAACTCTACTGCCTCAGATCAGTATTATCTCTGACCATCATCTTATTATGTTCAATATATACCTTGCTCAAAATATTAGCCCCCCCGACTCCCTTCTATGCCAAATGTACGATCACATCAAATACAGCGAGTAACTTTATTGATAATCTCTCTGAGCTATTGTTTTTAACTAAAGTAATGTTGAATCCTGCTGAACTTGATAGCATTACGGATTGTTTAGCATCTACGCTTGCTGATTTGTTCCACCCTAGATACATAACATATTGGAGTGAGCATGTAGCATAGTGCACACTTTCCAGTTAAACCAGGGTTTAATCATTGGGATAGGTCTTACAGCGTTTTGTGGGAATAATGTTCTCAATTCATGTGCTGATATAAACAGTTACAGCTGCAGAATACTCTTCTAAGTCAACCATAGTATCCCTTCTCATAGCAACAGTTCTAAACACACCCCAGATCTGATTCTTCAGTCCACACTTACAGTTACAGGGGGAGCTCGCTTGATGAGGTGTCTGTGGGTTGGGTAGAGGAACACTGAGATGTGGTCTGACTGACCAAAGGGTGGCAGGGGCACAACCTTATTGGTGTCTTTCACGTTGCTGTACACTTGGTCAAGGTTACTCTCCCTTGTTGGAAAGCACACATATTGTTGGAACATGGGGAGGACACTTGATTAAAATCACCCGCCACAATGAACACAGCATCTGGATGTGCAGTCTCTCATGTGCTAATGACATCATTACAGATAATGCCTCTCCTGATCTTCCTAGAGGCCGATGTGCGGTCTTCGTGGAGGATGTAGTGCATTTGGAGTAGGAGAGCTGAGTCTGGCACGCTCTCTGAAAGCCAGGTTTCTGTAAAAATAAGAGCACTACATTCCCTTATCTGATGCTGTGTTGTAGTTCTAATTCTCAACTCATCCATCTAATTTTCAAGTGAGCACACATTAGTTGACATCAGATACAGAAATACAGAGAAACAAATGCTAAAAGAAACATCTGGCATCAAATCATATTACCAATGCAGTGTTTCTGGAAATCAACTTATCTGCAGAATTCATACAGATGACACTGACATCCTAATGCTGTGTCCCACATAGACACTCACAGATGAGGCTTGATAAGGCAGCATATGCATGTATCTGTGATGCACAGGACACAAATCGAGCTCACTGAGAGTGAGCTACACAGCAGTCACCCCGCCCCGGGACACATGTGCATACCATTGGTCCATGCCTTCCGCAGGCACAGTTTGCCAGTCACAGTCTGGCGATTATGTCATCTGGGTCACATTTGAGTTGGGCCTATCCAAAGCCACAAGGCAGATATTACGCCGTTTGAATAGCAGGCCTGGTGTGATTCAGGAGTTTAAGGGGAACTCTGGTTTGATTGAATGGCTGTGGTGTTTTAGCACTTTGACGTGAGCCTTTTGTTTGATGAATTGCTAAGGAGTGATTTGGCAGTTTAACATGAGCCTTTTGTTTGTGGCCACTGTATTGGGTTAAGAGCACAGACACCATGAGGAAAGTCTGTAGTGCCGTGCTGATGACAGAGTGCTCATTCAAGATCTGTTCAGCCCATGGCTTCTTGTCTAACTTTATAACAATGAGATGCAGATAAATTCACTGACTTACAGCAGTGTCAACATCAAAGGCTAGTTTTCCCTCCATAATTATCTGCTTATTATTCTCTTGATACTACTTCTCCTGCCTGACATACAGCTTACAGGCTTCACAGTGACACCCAAAGAGTGCTGAGATGCAGGTCCTGTCAAGGCCATACAGCTCCCTCTGCATTAAGGAAGACCACAAGAAACAGGCAGTACTGGGGAGGCAGGGCAGCCGACTGTTCCTGTACTGTAAAAAAATTAATGCTACTTCAACTTAAAAGTAAAAGTTTCCTTGCTCAATTACAAGTTAAATCAACACAAATACTTGCATTATTTCAGAACAACAATTTAAGATAGTGTAACTGATTAGGCTTAACAATGTGTGTTGTTTCAACTTTAAGTTTTGAGTACTAATGACAATGTGGATTTTTTTAAATGGACTTATCTTTCCAGGTCAAAACTAAAAAATATGGAATAATTGTACTAGCTTATATTTGCACTATGATCTAACTAAATTACGTCAAATTAAGATTCTGGCTAAAGACTACTGACTCTTCCCAGTCAAAATAACTAAACTTTAATGACTGAATCCCCTAATTAATTCCTAACTCTTAATGTAATTTTGTTGAATTACCTATAGATGTGATCTTCACCTGTTCTGCACTGTAAGGTCAACATGGTTTAATATGAAACATAAAAGTTTAAAAACATTACCAAAGACTATTTTTATTGTTTATCAATACAAACAGATCTTCAAGTGTTAAAAATTTAAAAAACGTTCCTTTGGCAAAAATAAAATTTCTTTACACAACACTTGCCGGTATGCCATATTTTTCTGTAATAAAAAAAAACGAAATAAACCAGCTGTGCAACAAAATGAGAAACATTTGTAAAAGCACCATGAAACTAACATTTGTGGAGTGCAATTAAGGAATCATTTTGCAGGAAAATGTTATTAAACATTAACACAAGGCACAAAAATGTATATTGAGACATTTTGCTTTAAAGTATCAATCGTATATATATATAAAGCATTTTGGCAACAATTTCCACAATTTACAGGCTCGGTACCTTTGTACCTTAGAAGTGTAACCCCCATAAATAACACGGTTACAAATGGAGAGGTTTTCCATAAATAAATGTTATTGTTTAATAAAGTTTTTCATTATTTTTTAGAAATTATTTTCACGTACATACGGAGAGGAAAAAATATGACCCTCGGGTTGACGTCATATCCCGTTTTTATAAAAAAGCGGCGCGAGGTTTTTTTATACAATCCCTTCTTCCAGTGTTGCCAACTTAGCGACTTTGTCGCTATATTTAGCGAGTTTTTAGACCTCTCCGGCGACTCGTTTTCAAAAAA
>JAODJV010013646.1:0-12107 GCA_026776665.1 Gnathonemus longibarbis
TATGCTCCTGACCATAGAAACACGGGATGGTGATGGATCCTCCCGTTTGTCCTCTTAAATAACTGAATGTCTTCAGGTTGGAACTTCTTTCTTTAGCTTGTAAAAAAACAGTCAGTCAGTCATAGAATTATCATTGGAAAACTATATGAATCATCCAGCTTCCATCTGCTTATCATATATACATTTGCACATGTACTATTGGGGGCCGTGTGTAAATAATCAGGCCATTCAGGCTCCTGTATGAATATTTAACATAAACCAGGAGGTGTGAATCCTCCCGCTGCACCAGCCGTCACCCCCAGCCAGGACGCGTCAGGACGGCGTTTCATTGTAAATAAAGGCAGCATCAGTCTGTCATTATGTGAACTGCACATGCACCACATGGTAATTAATTTTCATTTTGTTTATTTATTTTCTGATCAGTATTGTTCACACTGTCTTTGCACTTTGTCTTTATCACCTTTTGTGTTTCTGTCTGTACATCTCATGTATCCCGCTGCTGTATTTGATCTTATCTTATTTTAGCCAGCACTGTGCAAAGGACACATTTATATATAATGGTTGTTGTTCATAATGCAATTGCTTTTTCATATGGTACTACAACTGAATGTACTTTTAGGAAGATGATTATACAACATACCTGTAGTAATCAGTCTGTATTCTTCACCAGAGACAGCCTTAGGTATCAAACCAACCACAACACCGCACCAGTAACTGCCTTCATCTGACTTCTGCAAGCTCCTCATGGTCACAATGAAGACTGAGTTATGGGGATCATCAGTGATGGACACCCTGGTCTTGTCTGGCGAGGAGTCACTGCGTGTCTCTGGGTTGCAGGATGATCCATAACTCCCTTTACACCAGGATTTCACACTGTCTTTATACTGCTCTCCATAGAAACACGGGATGCTGATGGATCCATTTACTGATCCTGATAATGCCGCCTGTTTGGCGCTTCTTACAGGGATGACGGCTACAAGAAAAACAACTACCCAGTCAATAATGTGTCATGGTCTTTGGAAAAGCAATTTTATAGTTAGACCGATCGATAACTATGTGACTACTGCTGGTTTATAGAACCCAGCCTGTCTTCTCACCCTGCTTATGGATTGTGGTCTGAATTTGGTAAACATCAAATTCTACATTCTATATTTTGGCCAGTATTTCGACCCAAAATCTGTTTGGCCCGATTACAATCTATTAAACTCACTGAATCACCGACACAAAGATTTCAGTTTCATTGCACTTTACATTTTTTCTTCACTATAAGAACAACATAACATTTCATTTGTTATCCACATTCCTGTAATAGATAACTAAGATCTGCTGATACTGTAGGACTAACATTCCAGCTAATGACAAATAAAAGCTCAGTCAGCCGATGCTGAACAATCTACATCCACACAGTCAGAATGCCTCTGTGGTCGAACATGGTCCTTTCTACAGTATTGTAAGTGATAATATTCATTATAGGTGGAATAACTCCAGTCACCATCAGCTGAACTTAATGAACTCGCGTAAGTAGCCAACCACTGGAAAAAAGTCGCGTACGCAGACTTTTTCAGCTTTTCTCTGTGCATCCCCCCAGTAAAATCAATCCAAATCAGACACATGCTCCCCTAAAACACAAGGGCAGGAAATAATACAATAAAAACAAATATAATT
This sequence comes from Gnathonemus longibarbis, assembly GCA_026776665.1. Lineage (NCBI taxonomy): Eukaryota > Metazoa > Chordata > Actinopteri > Osteoglossiformes > Mormyridae > Gnathonemus > Gnathonemus longibarbis. Next base: position 1,666 of record JAODJV010013646.1, read on the forward strand.
ACGTGATTAATAAACCAAATCACTTCTTATTACAGTTTGTCCTTCTTAAAACTCTTATAATAATAAACTTAATGTTACAGTATCATACACATAATACACTATCAGTGATAATGGAGCCAAGCTGAATATGAGTTTAAGTGACATGAGGAACATCCAGAATATCAATATACAGGCTTAGAAACAGACTTAATAACAGTAACCTGCTGATCTGTATACATGACTGGGAGGTCCAGCTGTCCTGCAGTACAGGGGATAATTCAATTCTATTCACTTTCATATAGCACATATAACACAGTTACCCCAAGCACTTGACAATCCATTATTACATAATTTTCACAAAATGGTTCATGGAACAGGAAAGAAGAGGAGAGGGAAAGAATGAAAGCCAGAAGAGAGTAGAGGACAGTATTACATATGAGCATTGAGTAAAAATATACAAATCAGCCAGAGGGATCCTAAATAAGTCATTTCAATAAAATAATCTAAAAGGAGAATCTCCAAACTGCAAGGAAATGTGACCCACACTAGTCTGACATAGTAATACCAGACATTTTATCATCATTTTTTGTTTTTAATCATAATGGATTTGTTGTTTCATGCACCAAATTTAAGCAGAACCAGCAAATATGGTGGATTATACTCTGATAACAGCTTTATCTTTGGTTTTCTCAGTTTTGGTCAGTGGCTGAAAGCTTCTCTTGCTCAAGATAATATGCCATTATGTTACTTTCCAAGAAGAAGCTACAATAGAGGATAATATCTCAATGTGACACAAATCCATTCTTCTGTCAAAAGAAGGTACACGATTAACAACAAAATACTTGCCACCATTTTTGTCTTGTTTGGATCATTTAAACAAAGTGGAAAAAAGCATCAATCTTTACCTGGTAGCACCATAAAAACAATGAAGAGGAGGAGGAGAGGAGCCATGTCTGGGTGTTGATTGTGGCCTTTAGCTGTATCTGTTTCTATCCATCTGTAATAAACTGACTGTCTGTCCTCATTCTGAATGTGTCAGTGCATTAAAGAGGGGGCCTCACAGAGAGGGAAGGAAGGAGATCACACATACACATGCGTACACTCACACAGCATCAAGTGGGGCAATAACTACAGTTTTTAAATAACTGCTAACATGCGTTTATCTATATTAAAACATTTTCTCTAGACTTTAAACACAGCAGCAGAACAATATCACACAAATGAGCAAACAATAAATTTTCTACTCAAAAATAAAACTTGTTAAATACTAACTCTTTATTTCAAAGTGCAAAATACCTTTCTCAGCATGCCGATATTTCATCCAAACACAGCAAACCCAACTCAAAATCAATCTGTGCAAGAGAAACATGTAGTCAATCATAACACCATGACTCACAGCTGATGGCATAACAAAAACTGTATTACTTTTCTTGGTGTCAGATGGTGGCATTGGCCACACACCATCTATGTAAAAATGCATCATCTGCACTTCATAGAATGTACATTGGAAAAAAATACTGTAAGTGACAGAAGTGCTTCAGTAAAGGCTTTATTACTGTAACAGTGTGATATTATTGCCTGTCACAGTGCAGTATGGCGAAGGCGGAGAAATGAGGGTGACAATCCACTGTGTGGGTTCTGAAACAGAAAGCAGATTATTGGATCAGAGACACAAAAAAACCAAGAGGAGCACAAGGGGTCGAACAAACAGGACAAACTAAAGAACTAAATAAATAAACTAATATTAATCCACAATAGGGAAAGACACAGAGCAACCAGGGAGCAGGACTAGGAAAAAAATCATAGCAAGTAACACACAGTACCATGAACAATGGCAAGACTAGAAAACAGAGCAGAAACTCTACACATAAAGTCCGGAACGGATTAAGTTCGAGAACCGAGGTACCACTGTATTACAATCAACACTACAGTGCCTTATGACTGGCAATAGAAGATGCTGTAATACTTTATTAATTCTTATACGAACAATTATGATATATTATGATGGTATCTATAATTGTTGCCAACTGGTCTATATCAAACTATAGTATCTATACATAATGGTTTATCATGAACAAATGATGAAGCTCCTAGCATAGAGCTCATTGGGGGCTAATAATTTCTTGTGTGTTTCAGATAAGACTGCAGCCTGCAGAGGCAATTATCTCTGCAGTCATTTACAAACTGTTTTGCATTCCCCTAATCTGAAATGTAAACAATTCCTCACATGTAAATGTTTTACACGCTATTTATACATGATCTTTAACTGATATAAATGACCTATAAATGTGTATTAATCATTTAAAAACCTTTTTTGCATCCTCTAATCTAATGTGTGAACAATTCATCACAAGCAAACTAATTACACACCATTTATAGATTTGTCCCGGACTCATACGGCTCACCCTGAAGCTGGCCCACTGGACCCCATTCTGCCCTAGTACGCCCAGAGGTCGCCCATTCCAGCCTACTGGACCCCAGTCCTGCTGCAGCGCACCCCAAAGCCGCTACTGCCGTCTGATAGACTCCCCATCCAAGACAGTGTTGGCGACCAGGGAAGGACGGAGTTTCCGGACACTCTGCTTGTTCGCCAACCAACCAAGGTTCACTGCTTGCCAGCCACGAGGAGCAGCGTGACCCCAGCTGTGACCCCAGAGGTAGCAAGCTAGGCTGCCCTGCTCAGTCGGGAAGAGGCATGCTGCATGCTGGAGGCTCGGCTGGCTGAGAATCCATGCAAGCTGGACAAGCAGCAGCAGCAGAGCCAGCAGGAGCAGCGGGAGCTGGAGCAGCTGCATTGTAAGCTGGTCAGCTAGGAGCAGGACACTAGGCGTGTCTGGCCAAGGCAGCGGAGGAGGCATTACGGGGCCACGAGACGGCTCTGCTCGGCCAGGAGGAGGCGTGTTGTGGCTTGGAAGCCCAGATGGCCCAGAAGAGCCACAAGCTGCAGGAGGTGGAGGCCAGGATGCGGGACTGGGAGTAGGTGTGCCTCACTCTGGAGGCCCAGCAGATGGTGGACCTCCACAAGCGGCAGAAGGACCACTTTGTGTTTCCACTGTGAGTTTTTGATTTCCGTGATCATTGAGTGCCTGTTATAGTCCTGTTAAGAACTACAATAAAGAGCGTGTTCTGCTCCGTTGTTTCAAGCAAGTCTCCTTGTCCTTCACTATACTCGCCATGCCTCTGTCAGCCCAGCGCTACAATATTACATGGATATGCATGTTACACTACATCTCTCACCTAAAAATATGGAAGGTCAAATGGGTCAAAACGTGTTGCTTTTTTCATATTAACACGCACACAATTGACATGTTAAGATGCACATTTTGAACGTGTTAACGCTTCCATAGATATAGGCAGTATGTACCTCCCTACCTCACCACTATCATCAAGACGCAAAAGACATAGGAGCCACATTTCTCTGGGGGAGTGTTCAGACCTTCTGTAAGTCAGCTTGTTTTCTACGTTGGTATGTTTCACTATGGAAGGTCATCAGGGCCAAAACGTCTGAACCTTCTCACCTAGAGGCAGCATTATTTCATGCCTACAGATGTAAAAAATGTACGTATAAAGATGACAATAATTCACACGTTAATATTTCACGTTTACAAAGACAGCCATATAACTTTGAGTCTTGATGTCAACAAAGTGATTCTTCAAAATAAAAGCACAATCATCCATGGTAGTTTATAAATTCTTTCATACTTTCCTACAATGAAGATAATTGACTGAGAACTGTATGTTTGCCTGGTCAGACCGCACTTTGATGTGCTTAGTGAAGCTGCAGTTGTATCTTAGCGTAGGCCTACATAACCTGCATTGGCAATTGATTTTTGTCACTGCTTTGATACTTAAATCGCTACTTGTTATCTTTTATTTAATCATGATCTATTCCACATTTTTTTCTAAAATGAGTGACAACCACCAATACATTGTACAGTGTATATACCCATGATTTTCTTATATTGCTTATCAGAGTTGTGTAATTCAGGTCCAGAGAGTAAAAGTCCAGACCGGGATTTTGTTTCAACCAACCAGCTGAGTACTCTGTGACTGTGACTCTTTATGGTCAACTGGTTTTTTGAAACAAAATCCTGGTCTGGACTTTTACTCTCTCAACCTGAATTACCAACACTGTTGCTTATCAGTGTTTAAGAATCAAGTGCAAATAGTGTAATTGGTTCTTTGGTGTCTTAGGATTTAACATTTTCTGAATGATCATAAAATTAACATGGACTTGGATACAAAGAAAACAGAAGGCTCATCTATAGAAGATTTATTTATCAAGGTATACATCAAAATTCCTGTTATGGAATTTGTGCACAGGCTAACATAATACTGTTTATTCCAGGTCATAACAATTATAACATAAATGTTACAGTCCTACGATTAGCGTAATTATAGAATTTGTCCACCATCTTCATCTGGCTTAGAAAACCAACATTTAAACACATAACCAACTTGTGCTGTTATTTTGTATTATAGAAATAGGAAATACGACATTATTTACGAAGTTAATAATCATTTAGCAATGATTTGTTAATGATCATTTCCTCCATTTCATTGTTTATAAATGCATATTATGGTTTTGGATGTGATTAGTGATCAGTGCGTGGCTGTTGATTATTGTATCAGTACCAGATTATGATTGTCTGACGGTGATTATTGACATGATCTGCGCCATGTCTCTGACTGTGGAGTATGTGACAGGGAGGCACCCGTCTCCTCCAATTAAATGTTTTGCCACCATGTCTGCATGTATCTCTGAAATTGACACTTTGTCTGCTAATAAAACTTCCCCACAAAAAAAGATAAACAACCACACGCACAAGCAACATCAAATTGACATTTTGTCTTTGCATAAAACTTCCCTGCAAAAAAAGGGTAAACACACCTGTTTACCACATCAAAATGACATTTTGTCTTTTCGTGCATAACCTCCCTAAAAAGAAACACACCCAGCCACAGACATATATTAGGGTCAGGGGGCATCAGGCCAATCATAGCGATTCTCCTGTCTAAAGAAGCTGTTCTGTCTTTAAGACGAGGCTGAGGGTCACATGCGGCCTACAGAAAACTACATGGATCTTCTTTAAAATGAGTATTTTTTAATATACATGTTTTATGCTAAATGCATGCATTAAAAATAATGATTATGTATTTGAAATACGTTTGTTTCTGTTTTTATTTCTAGAGAACTCCAACCAATGTTCTTTGCGAAAGCCTGAGACTGAGAGAGACACAGAGAGAGAGAGACAGGGAGAGAGAGGGCGCTGCAGATTAGAAGAGGATCGAGACACAGCATGGAGGGGCACCGTCAAGAGACAATCTGTATAACACCTGAATCAGCAGGTATGGATGGAGCATCTCCCCCATCTACACTGGAAGCCTCATTAAATTAATGCATCAACAACAACATTAAACAACATTAAATCTGCCTAAAGTGGAGAACAGTAAAAAAAAGTTGGAAGCTAGCTGCTAATAGGCCTGAGGATGAAAATGGAGAGAAATGAGAGGGTAGAAAAAATATGACCAATTATGGGTTTTTTGACATCTAAGACCACAGGTATGCCTATCCCAGAATACATCTGTGCCATCACTGATCAGAATGAGATAAGGACCCCTTCAAATCGGCCCCCTTCAAATGCCCATCAAAGAAAGAGAGAATTTTTATCAATGGTACGAAGACATTAAGTACGAGACTTAATTTTCACAAAGAAATGATCAGTCATTGTAAAAATAATGTGGAGATTCTGAAAAAAGGCTATTTACGCTTCTTAGAGAACACTCAGGGGGTTCGGTCCCTTCTCCAAGGCCACCAATGCTTCAGTAGTATTGTTGGTTTACAGGACAAATTTCCTACTGAGACATACAACAGACATCCCAGACGTATGGGATTACAGATGCTAATACAAAAGTTATTTGCACATAACAATCCAGTGATTAGAATTCCTCATGCGCATGAATAACATCAACATCCACCATGCCCTGCGGGGGCAAGGTAAGGGTAGACATATATCACATAGATGGGTACCCAGAGACAGGTTTCGAGTTCCTTGGAAATGGGCTTTCGAGTTCCTTGGAAATGGGCTTTCGAGTTCCTTGGCTGTGTCATGGACCGCTCCGAGGAAGCCCCTTTGACATCACGCAGGGATTCCCTTTCATGCCCTCGGGGTTCCCTGAGAAGGAAGTGTAGCAGCAGCCGGACTGTCCACTCCCTGTCGGCTCCGGGAAGCGGTAGAACCGGTTCCAGTACATGTACCGCCCTCTGACAGCAGAAGCCCATCGGGGTAAATGGAAGATCCTACTTATTTGCATTTGGCACGCAGCCAGACGTGAGATCTTCAGCACGACAATGAGCACAACATTTGCCCTCTGATGCGTAAAAGCTTCAGTTTGTTATACACGAAACTCAGGAAAAACTTGTGTTGTGCGAATATTTTAATATGAATGTGAAATCACATAAAAAGTGTACAGTTTTCTGTATTCATTTACGAGTTTTAAAAATGTTACATAAACAATATGTAAAAAGTAAGTTGTACAAATGTTTTACGATGTAACATATACGGGTATTTTATTTTTCAAAGAGCAATGTTGTACATATGTTTTATTATATGTATGCAGTTTGACCGTAACAAATACCACATATTTTGAAAACTGATGTAGACTTTTTTTTTTTTTTTATATTTTTTTATTTAAAGAGTCTACTGTCATCGAATATATCTATCAACTTTTAACGTTTCATTCACAGAAAAAGTATTTTCTAGATGCCTGTGAAGAAGCCACCCATCCCACACATGGGTATTTATTAATCGATTTAAGAGCCACGTGCCCAGAAGAGTTCCAGCTTAGGACCGGCGTATCACCGGGGTCTCTCCTCGTCCTCCTTCTACCGTGTCAATGACTTAATACTTAAGTGTGTCTGAGCATCTCAGCAAGTACCTTCTGACCCAAACAACATTACAAAGGATGCAGGGAGTGAAACAGAAACATATTGTATCAGGCTGTTCTAATGACATATTTTTGGCTCTCTCCGAAATCTGTCTCGGTCTTACAAGAGATCATATACCTTTAAAAGTCACTCAATTAAACAAACTTAAGAAGCAAAAAAGGCTGATAAAGCTTTTTGCCTGTAAGACAAACAGCATGACGAAAAAGAGGGCCGTGCTCCAGAAAGGAGGATTTTTATTTCCGTTGCTATCACTCAGTACGTTTACATGACATTAGAAAAAATTTAATTATTGTGTTAAGTCTGACTAAATCCAGACTTTTAAAGTACATGTAAACAAAAAAGAGGAAAGTCAGGCGTGTGAAATTATCCTTACCAAGCACAAAGGAAAAACAGCTGAGGAAAGGGGTGGTGCAGAGGAGAGAGAGACCAATGAAGAACCTGCTGCACCTACCGACATATCGGTACAGGAAGCTGTTCAGGAAGTGGGGCCTCGGGCCAGAAAGGTCGTGGTGTACATCATGCAGAAGCTTCTGGATTCTGACGGTGTGGTGTGTTGGAGCCAATCGGATGAACATCTATATTACAGTTTTTCTTGATTGCTTTGACCTGCTTTAAGAAACTGGAACCCACTCAGTTTTCATCATCACTATCTCAGCAGAGCAGAAGACACCTCTTGTAAATGTGTTAACCCTTTTTCATTGGATTGACACATTTTCTCCACCCTTTTGCAAAACAGTTAACACGGATGTCATTCAATCAGTCCAAACTCCATTGTTTTAGCTATGGTAACCAAAGAGAAATCACTTATTCCTAACTATTAGAAACTACCTAGATCAGTATGAAATCACTGAAGCACCTGTTTGACACTCCTTCACACAAATCTTCAATGAGCAATCAGTCTGCAGGCCTTAAAAGGTGCCTCCTCTGTGTTGTTCTTTACCAGCATGGATGGAGGAGGTCTAAGGTAGATGAGAGTAAGAGTAAGAGGTAGAGGTAGAGGTAGAGGGGTCTGAGGAAGATGAGTCTGTGTGCGAGTTGGAGGTGTAGATGGAAGGGCTCAAGAAGAAATTCGGGCAACTGTTATTGATCCTGTTATCAATCATGGCCTTTACTTAGAGAGGCTGGACAAAGAGTACAACCTGTTCTAAATAGAAACACTGTTGCATCCATTGTCAGAATTTTTCGACAGGAGGACAGGTAATGTTGCTGTACAGTATATACAGAAATATCTTCATATACTTTATGTAACTGTTTCCTCATTCCCATTACATGTATTCTTTATAGAATCCAAAGGCTGCCATTCTCTGGCGGTAGAGGGAAAATTTCGGTTTTTCCCTGGGTGGAAGAGAGGATATTAAATTCAATTCAAATTCAAAAAACTTTATTTGTCCCCAATTTAAAAGGCATAGAGGAGCAGCGCACACACATAACAGTTGTAACATTTGACATGACAGATGACACACAATAGACACACAATGAACTATGAACAATAATAAATAAATGACTTTAAATACAGAGGTGGTGACTCTGTGTGATTTTCCTTTTCGTATCTCTGTAATGATATTGAACTTCTTTTGGAGGGACGTCACACTACGCTTCCTTTTTGAAGCCATGGATTTTGCAGTTTTATGCACCGCTGTAAGTTCAGCTCCACCCACAGCGTCGTCCTCTAGCTTGCTCTCCATTCGACATTCCCTCCACCTCCACGTGCAGACTCCGCCCACAATGTTCTGTATGCGGCATTTATCACTTCCGTCTTCCTAAGTGAAAAGCCGGCCGCAAGACGTCTCAGGAGCTCTGCTCACATATTGATTATTGTTGTTAGTTTGCTTTTCTTTGATGAGTATGATGCATGATTTGTTTGGTTTATTGGATTTCTGATTTTCACTTTGCCCTTGTCTGTACTTTCGCTTGGGTTTACTTGCTATTTGGTTTTGTTCTCTCGCAAGGTCTTTGGTTAGCTCTTTGCACGCCCCTCGGACTTTGACGCTTTCATCTCTATGTAAGCTCTGTGTGTGTGTCAGGTGCATAGGGAGTGACTCCCATTTTTGTTTTGCGAGCTTATGTCATATGCTGTTTGAGCTCCTAACAACAGCTGCTGGTTGTGTAAAATTAATTTGCACATGCACGTGTCTAGAGCTGCCCGGTAGAGGGAGGTGCCCGTATATTGGAGGTCCGGATAAGGGAGGTTTGACTGTATTTGTTAAATGTCACCACCAGCATACATACTTAATTAACTAAATTAGTAGTCGGATAGGTGTTGATTAGCCATACGAGGTGTGCTAGTGGTCAAGTAAAAAATACACAAATATATTAGATGGCTGCTGCAAATCAGTGGTCTGTCCTGACAGTGAAATGCAGCCACACAGACGGGATTCCAGTGCCTGATGGAAAGCAGCACTGCCAGTAGCTCCCTATAGGTGGCGCAGTAGTACCACTCTGCTTTGATGGACATGTGGCTGTAGGACACGACCCCCCTTTCTCCATCCAGACCCCCTAGGAGAGCACCCCCCCCGCCCCTACCCCACTGACATCAGTGTCTAGGATACAGGACAGCGAGGGGTCAGTGTGGGGGGGGGGGGGCAGCACTGGGGTCTCACTCAGGGCCTTTTGCAGACTACAGAAGGCCTCCTGACACTGCAGTGACCAGACAGACTCCCTGTCCCTCTGCAGCAGCTGGAACAGAGGGGTGGCCGTGCAGGTCAAACCCCCCAGGAACCTCCTGTGATAGAAGGCCAGGCCCAGGGAGCTGCTTCTGGGTGGGGGGAGTGAGCCAGCTCACAACGGGCCACACTTTGTCCTCCACAGTATTGATGCCCCCGCTCCCCCCCCCCCCCCCAGGGTCTCGCCGCATGCAGTGACACTTCTCCAGCTTGAGGTCACTGTTCTCACCCTCTCAGCATGAGCCACAAAGACCTCATCCATCTGTGGCTGCTGAGCTACAGCAGAGTGACTTGGGGGGGTCGGGGTATGGAGGTGGGCATGAGGTGCAGGACAGGAGACTTATCCTGCGTTCGGTTATCTCTCTCTGACTTGGAAGTCACACTGACTGTCTGAGTGTTGGGTGTGCTGGGGGGGGGGACCATGTGGACCCCACCCCGTTTCTCCGCGCTGGACCCTGCAGGGGGCTGTTCCCTGACGAGGTGCCAGGCTGGCCACACCCCCAGCAGACTCTGCAGCAGGTTAAAATAGGTTTGCATTTATCAATTTTTATTTTTATTTCATTTTCACTTCTAGTTTTCAGTTTAGTTTTTATTGGTTTTTAAAGTGGAGTTGCTAGTTTAGGGACAATGCACCATGTAACTTTCATATTATGTGTTTTATACGTATTTATTAATAATCACACTGCGTCCATTAAACGTCAGTAACTGTAAGCCAGACAGCCAGGTTACTGAGTGTGAAGTGCAGACACAAACATCTGCAGCACTGTCTGCAGTGACCCCCCCAGGTCACTCTTCCAGAGGTCTGGTTGATCACACTGCCCAAACCAGCTTTTCAGGTTCCCCACTACTGC
>JAODJV010013647.1:0-12087 GCA_026776665.1 Gnathonemus longibarbis
CTATGGAGGGAGGAGCGTCAGTGCAGCAGTCTGGGACCTCCTCGGGGACAGGAGTCTCGGGCGGCGGTGTCTCGGGCGCCGCTGGAGTCACGGGGAGTGCAGGAACCTCTGGGGCGAAGGCAGGAACCTCAGGGGCCTGAGCAGGAGGGTGTGCCTCAGGTGTGGGCACGGTATCCCCTGCTGGGGAGACCTACTCCACTCTTAAGCAGAGCAGCCTCTTCAGGATCAGGAGCCACGGGGGGCGCTGCGGGCGCTGCAGCCTCAGGAACCACGGGGGGCGCTGCCCGTTTTCGAAACCGCGGAACCCGCGGGATAGCATCCTGAATGGACCTGGCCCCTTTAAGGGCCAGGCGCGTCCCGATGAAGGGGCAGACAGCTGGATCAGGCAGCAAAGCGACGGGCGGACGGGCTTCGGGCTTCCGTTCTGGTGAAGCGGTGGTGACGTCACCCGCGAACACCGCTGGGTGGAGAATCGGGTAGGGATTCTCCCAATGCGCGGCCGGGTAAGCGGCAGAAACATAGGCGGCCCCCAAACAGACCCCAGGCGCGTCTTCCTGTATTCCGCCTCTCCGCTTCTTCTATCGCGCTGTTCTTTTCTTTGAGAGTCCGGTCATTCTGTCATGAACGGTCCGCGCCCGGAGCGCAGATAAACAAGCCGGAAGCCAGGATGTGGGGAACACGGGGTTTAACTGCACGAAAGGCAGGCAAAAACACACTGACCATACACTTGACATTACAATGACCGGACTGGGGAAACAAACGGAAACACGGACTAAATACACGGGACTAATTGACAACAATCGGGAACAGTCGGTAAACACGGGGAATCCACACAGGGTTAACGAGGGGGCGTGGCACACAGGAGGAGCAGACGATCGGGGCGTGACAATGGGGATGTATTGGGATCGCGTTTCACCGTTGCGCTGTTAATCAAATTACCATGTGAATGCGATCTGAATACACGCTAATGCGGCTATTTAGAATGTGAATGGCGATCTTCCGGTGACAGCGGTATTACACGCCCCCGATGCAGGTAAAACAAAGTAAGATGACATGGTTTACTTTTTTGCTGATTTAACCTAATTTTAAAAACTTTAATACTTCCGACAATGGTTTTGAAAACAAGACAGATTACAGATTTAGCCAGCGTTTTTTTTCATGATTTTACATTAAGATTTCAGCGAGATATAAACTGAAATAGACGCGTAAAGAACGCTGCGTCACTGACGATGCACTCGACCCCAGAGGGTTAACTCCCTCAGACTCACTCTTCCTAAGTCCTAAAGGCACACTCATGTCTTGCCCCTGGTTCATCTCTCATCTAAAGACTCTCTTATTTATTTGTGGGATCCCTCACACTCATTATTCTGGGCATTCCTTTCGGTTTGGAGCGGCATCCGCTGCATCTCATCTCATCGATATTGAAACTCCTAGGAAGATGGTCTTTCTCCGCCTTTGCCTCATACGTCCGCGCAGATACCTCCAAGATCCTGGAGGCACAGCAAGTCATCGCTTCATCTGACGTAAGTATCTTTCAGATAGCCATTAGTGGTGGTTTAAGCAATCCTCTTTTAAGAATGTTATGCCATTAATTTTCATCTATAACGCCATTGAACACCGGTGTCTCCTCAACGCTCGCCCCGGCATTAATAGCGGCTCCATACCGCAGGCAAAGTGCTAAGCATATCCATTACGCTTTGTTGTATCAACAACTACCTCCCCTATAGAAGCGCCTGGCGTCTCCATAACACCCCTGCATTAATTAATATGCCGGTTTCATACCATTGGCAAAGCGCTAAGCGTCTCCATAACACTTTGTTGTATCATCAACTACCTACCCCTACAGAAGCACTTGGGGTCTCCATAACGCTCCTGCAGTAGCATACCGGCTCCATACCATTGGCAAAGCACTTGCTTCTCCATAATGCCTTCTTGTTACATCAGTGGCTCCATACCACTCTCGAAATCATACAGCATCCCCATACGGTCTTACATGAAATCAGCGGTTCTGTACTGCTCTCAAGACGCATAATTTTTTTCTATAGTCCTTCAGCAGCTGTAAAAGGTTAAGGTCAATTTCCAGACATTCAATTAGTCAAGATGTCACTATCTAAACATTGTTTTCTGTTTCCTCCCAACAGGTCTAGAGCCTCACCTGATGGTACAGGTTTCTTACTCCTCACCCTCTTCATTCGATTAACTTTTGGGGTTGGCTACTTCGCCTCCTGCCTGGTCGCCCAGCCAGATTTGTCGACTTCTATGGCAAGCCGTTTCAAGATTTAATCGCTAGACTGGATATGTATTGCAGATATCCGCAATTCAATTCTTCCTAGTCAGAAAGAGCATTTCAGATATCCACAATGACATTCTTCCTATCCACAATTGTCATTTCAGATATCCACATCGTCATTCTTCCTAAGAGAAATTACGTCTATTGGGCTTTTCAATTTCAGATATCCACAATTACATTTTAGATATCTAGAATTAATATTCTGGGTATCCGAAATTTTATTCTTACTAGGAAAAACTCCAATTTCAGATATCTACAATCCAACTGTCACTAGTCATAATTTTAGTTTCAGATATCCGAAAGGATACCACCATTTTAGATATCCATAATGCAATTTCGAATATCCGAAATACATTGGGACTAGTAAAAATGTCTTTACGGATATCCACAATTCATATTATGACCAGTAAAAATGCTATTTTAGATATCTACAATTAGAATTATGACTAGGAACAATGCAATTGCAGATATATACAAATTTATTGTGGATATCTGTTGAAGAGTAGATAAGACGCCATTTTAATATAAAAACGATCCATCTATTATCAACAATTACATTTTAGATATACAGAATATCATTACTCCTAGTCAAAATTATATTCTTAATAGTCAGAATGGCAATTGCAGATATCCACAATTACATTCTTACTAGTAGAAAATGTATTTCAAGATATCTAAAACTTTATTTCTCCTAGTCAAAATTCCATTTACGATATATTTAAATTAGGGCTGTCAAAATTAACGGGTTAATGCAGATTAATCCATCGTCATGATTAATCTGATAAAAAATTTTAACGCAGTTAACCCATCTGCAGCACAGAATGACTCAAAATCCCTGAAATGTCTCTGTCAACCCATTTCTGGCAGTTTTGCTGTGTTACATTTGCCCTGGGAACTCGTATTCCGAGTCAGATTCCGAGTTTTGAAGCCGGAACTGACAACATGCGCGCTCCTGTTTCTAGGAGATCTGAGAAACATCTCGGAGCAGCACAGAGGATCCCGAGTTCAGAATCCAAGATGGCTGTGCCTTTTATCAACAGAAGCGAAAGTTGTAGTTTTGTAATGTTTAAGCACTACTTCTCATTTGTGACTCATTAAATAGGTTGCACACACTATACCGTCTAACTTATCTGTGGACGTGTTGCTACGGAGTTTTATACGTAAAGCACCGCGTGTAATGTGGTATCAACTGATACTGCTAACATTGGCTATTAACTGTGCTAGAATTGGATTTCATGATTAGTCGGACTATTTGTTAGATTTATGGTAGTTTGGGCTAATTGTAAGTGAATTAAGATAAATACTATTTAAACTGAAGCACCTTAAATCCGACAAGTTGTCTGGCTAAGCAAAAAATCTTGTTTTTTTGATATGGGTCCATGGTATTGCACTTCTGTGGCAGATGAAATGCATCCGACTCGTGTTCAAGATATTCAATAAACATGTTAAGTGCATATATATTCCCTTTTTTCTTGAGCCCTTTTGCTCATGCAAAATGAAATGCAATTAATATAGATTAAAAATGAATGATATTTAATCGTGATTAATCGAAATTAATCCACAGAAACCCTCTGATTAATCTGATTAAAAATTTTTATCGTTTGACAGCACTAAATTTAAATCTTTACAAAGTATATGTCACGCCCACGCAGGCGGGACCAAGCGGGTGCACAGCATTACGCCTAATTAGCAGACTTACAAAAGAAGCCGGCGCTCATGGGCACGTTGCAAAGTATTGTGCCAAATGCTTTTGAGCCATCCCATGTGTTTCTTTGTCTCTCGTCTTCCCGAGTTCCCCTCGCCTGTTCTGTCTGCCTGGTGTATTCTCCTCATCCTGTTCCCTTTCCTACCCCAGACCAGTTCCCATACCTGACCCGCTTCCCCAGCCAAGCACGGCTCGTCACGTCTCCCCTTACCTGAGTTGTCATGTCCAGTGCTTACCTGTAGGACGGATTCCCTGGCTTCAGACCCTCGCTCTTCATCATCGACCCTGCCTCTTGCTTACCTTTGTCTATGCCTTTGTCAAATCCCAGCGATTAAAGCCTGCAGTAGCCCACATATCTGGATCCATGTTTCTCTGCCCAAGCGATCACCACAGAATACTTCACTGCGAAGTAATGGATCCAGTGGGGAACGCCAATCTGGAGAACCGCTTAGCAGCAGTCGAGCAGCTCCTCACCAACTAAGCGGCCTGGATTCCTTTGCCGGCTTCTCCTCCCTGTCTGCCTGCTTCAATCCCCATCGCACTTCTGGAGAGGTACGATGGAAACGTGGAAGAGCACCCAGAGATGTTCTGAACCCAGGCAGCCAAGGTCAGGTTCATCATCTCCCTCCTGACCGGCTGCACTCGGGAATGGGCCACGGCTCAGAGTCAAAAAGGGGACTCTGGCAGACCAGAGTCTCCTTACCGACTCCACCCGGAACTTCCATCATGCCCTTCTAGAGGTCTTTGACCATCCCGCCATGGGGCGCCGACCGGGCAATCGGCTCTTGGATTGTCGCCAAGGGAACTGGTTGGCAGCGGAATTCTCATTGGAATTCCACACCATCGCCACGAGGCTCCTTTGGACCGAAGACACCCTGATGACCATCTTCTGGCGGGGCCTTAACCAGGATTTACAGGATGAACACGCCTCCCGCTGAGACGCCATGATGTTTGAGGAGTTCGTTAGGTTGGTGATTTGACTGGATAACACCGTCAGGGACTGCCGCCGCCGCCGAGTCCCACCGGTCACCAACGAGCCCAGCCCTTGATCCCTCTGAGCCCATGCAGCTGGGAAGGTCTCCCCTCTCCGTGGCAGAACAGAGAAGAAGGACCCAGGGAGGCCTTTGTCTGTATTGCGGGGAGGCAAGACATGCCATCGTCACCTGCCCCGTGAGACCCCGACGGGACGAGGTCCTTCCGCTGGTAGGTGGCCCGCCGAGAACCACGTCCGTCCTAAAGCAATTAACGGTGCCGGTTGTTTTGGGACCCCAGGAGAATCAAGTGACAGTCCTCACACCCGTGGACAGTGGGGCGGCCGGCAACTTTATTGCCCTAACCCTGGTGGACGCCGCCTAGGTCTTTTCTTCCAGAGACTCACCCGCCTAATCTCCGTCCTGGGCGTAATCGGTGAGAAGATACGGGAGGGGACAATCCAGTTCCGCACCTTCCCCTTCTCCCTCCAGGTGGGAGTACTCCACACCGAGGAAATTACAGTGTATGTCCTCCCCCACGCAAAGGATCCTTTGATCCTGGGCTTTCCCTGGCTGCAGCAACACAACCCGCAGCTAGATCGGAGGACGAGTGAGCTGACCACTTGGTCCCGTGAGTGTTTAACCTCCTGCATGTCCCTTCCTTGCAAAGCCGGAGAACCTGAGCCTGATTCCGGAGGAGTATCAAGACTACCGCGATGTGTTTAGCAAGGCGCGCGCCTTCGCTCTCCCCCCACCTCCGAAGTGCATACAACCTGGTCAGAATTAAGCAGGGCAACGAATGGAAGATGTCGTTTGTCACCAGTAGGGGGCAGTACGAATATCTCGTAATGCCCTATAGGCTAGCTAATAGCCCTTCAATATTTCAGGCCTTTATGAATCACATATTCAGGGATATGCTATACCGTTTTGTCATCGTCTACATTGACGACATTCTTATTTACTCCCCCGACAAGCAGACGCACGTCCAGCATGTATGCCAGGTGCTGCAACGGTTACAGGATCATTGCCTGTTTGCTAAAGGGGAGAAATGTGAATTCCACCTGCCCCAGGACTAGTTCCTTGGTTATGTGATCCAGCACAGGGCTGTGACGAAGAAAAGAAAGTAACAGCTATCCTGGACTGGCCGAGGCCTTGAACCCTCAAGGAGCTGCAGAGGTTCTTGGGGTTTGTAAACTTCATTACCGATCTGCCCCGCTCCGCCGGTAAGACCACTATTCTTACCATTGTCAACTGGTTCTCCAAAATGTGTCGTCTAGTTGCTCTCCCCAAGCTTCCCTCCGTGGCAGAGCTAGCAAACGTCTTGATCACTGGTCTCTTCCGCTACTACGGCTTACCCGAAGACATTGTCTCCGACCGAGGGCCTCAATTCAGCTCTAGAGACTTCAAGGAGGTATGTCGTAAGCTCAACATAACCCTCAGTCTGTCTTCAGCTTACCATCCCCAGTCCAACGGTCTGGCCGAACGGACGAACCAAGAGGTTGCCAAGGCTCTCCAAATGCTCTGCTGTTCAGATCCCTCCAGTCGGGCGTCGCACCTAGTGTGGGCAGAGTATTCCCTCAATGCCTGGCTGAGTCCAGTGACTAACTTATCCCCATTCCAGTGCGTCTCTCAGTACCAGCCTCCCCTCTTTCCCTGGGACTTCCCGGACGGACCAGTGCCACAAGTGGAGGACTGGTACCGAGAGAGCCATCGAGCCTGGCAAAAGGTGCAACAATCATTGCGAACCCAGGCGGAGAAGCGTAAAGACCAAGCCAATCATCGGCAAAGACCAGGCCCTTCCTACCGAGCGGTTTGGTTTGGTTGTCAACCAAGAACCTGCGCATCCCAGGGTGCCGTAAGCTGACTGCCCGTTTCATCGGCCCCTTCCGCGTCCTTCGCTGGGTGGGGTCCATGGCTGTCCGTCTCCAGCTGCCCAAGATTTATAGCATCTGTCCCACGTCTCACGTGTCCCTGCTCAAGCCAGTGAAACGCAGTCCCCTGCAGGCCAAGGTCAACCTTGTCGTGGACCCTACTCTGGCCATGCAAGGGGAGACCCCCTCCAACCAGGTCCACTCCATTCTAGACTGTCGCCGCTGCTATGGACAACTGCAATAACTGGTGGACTGGGAGGGCTGTGGACCGGACGAGCTCAGCTGGGTGCCGGCCAGCACGGTGACTGACCCCACGATCAAGGCAGCCTTCCATCTCACACACCCGGCTTGGCCAGCTCCCTGGTCGCAGGGCCAGCCCCGCAAGCGTCCTTGGCTTCCGGGTAGCGGCCGTCAGGAGGTGGTAATGTCACGCCTACGCAGGCGGGACCGAGCGGGTGCACAGCATTACACCTAATTAGTGGACTTACAAAGGAAGCCAGCGCTTATGGGCTTGATTTTGAGCCATCCTGAGTGTTTCTTTGTCTCTCGTCTGCCCGAATTCCCTCACCTGTTCTGTCTGCCTGGTGTATTCTCCTCATCCTGTTCCCTTTCCTTCCCCAGGCTAGCTCCCGTACCTGACCCGCTTCCCCAGCCAAGCCCGGCTCGTCACGTCTCCCCTTACCCATGTTGTCGTGTCCAGTGCTTACCTGTAGGACGGATTCCCTGGCTTCAGACCCTCGCTCTCCATCATCGACCCTGCCTCTTGCAGTAACCTGCATATCTGGATCCATGTTTCTCTGCCCAAGCGATCACCACAGTATAAGTGGTCGTTTTGACATTCAATCGCTAGACTGGATATGTATTGCAGATATCTGTAATTCAGTTCTTCCTAGTCAAAAAGAGCATTTAAGATATCCTCAATGACATTCTCCCTATCCACAATTGCTATTTCAGATACCCACATCGACATTCTTCCTAAGAGAAATTACATCACTTTTGCCATTCATGTTTATTGGGCTTTTAATTTCAGATATCCACGATTACATTTTAGATATCCAGAATTAACATTATGGATATCCGAAATTGAATTCTTGATAGGAAAAATGACGTGTCTTCCGCCAGTATGTTTCCTTGTCATCGTCATTTCAGATACCTAGAATGGCGGTGTGATGTACATCTGGTAAAAATATATAAAAATATAAGCCAGCTTATGTTGATGCTATCCATACTGTTGCTATGACAGTTCTCTATAAACTCATTATTACAAATAAATGAATAACTACATATGTTTTAATAGAAAGCTAATAACTTGCACAGTAAAATATAAAACATTCTTTGTTTTGGCCGCCTCATGTTGCTGAATATATAGTTTTTTTGCTGTTAATGCAGCAGAACAGAAAGTGATCAGCATAATCCATGTATGATACTGCACTGTTCAGCACAAATGCAGACTCCAGTGCAATTAAATCAATATTAGCCAGATTTGCCAGTTTTGCTCTAGTTTCATTTTCGATTTGGTCACCCAGAGGGTCTGCTGACAGCTAGCGCAAGTGTCGTGTTGAGGGGCTGTCAGCTGTTCGCAGTCAGTGCATGGGACGGTCATTCATTCACAAAATGCATAATTTTGACCAGAGCATGTAAGTGGAGCTCATCGCTCACGGAGCTGTACACTCCTCCAGCTCCCCCCACTCACAACCGCTTCGCTCATTATCGCCCCCCAAATCAATTTTAATCCTGCTCCAAGGAAATCGCTCACTGCTGTCTCAAAGAACGAAAGTTTTAGCCTTAACTTTAGCCTGGCATCAAAATAAATCCACAAACAAGTAGAAATGGTTTATTTCTGGGTCAGTCATGCTTCAGACACAGGGTGTGAGCTGGTCTGGTACAGCTCCGGTATACAAAAGTGGAGCGAGGTGACGCTAATTGTGGATAGTCAATGGACCCATTTTATGTTAAAACGGCGTCCTATCTACTCGTCAACAAATATCCACAATACAATTGTAGATATTTGGCGCATAAGCAAAAACAACAGTCAGGATGATCGACTTTGTGGCCGTGTCCTCGGACTTGCGGCCGCATGTATTGGACACTCAGGTAAGAGCTGTCAACCGATCACCACCTGGTGGTGGGTTGACTCCAATGGTGGGGGAGGAAGCCGGTCAGACCTGGCAGACCCAAGCACATAGTGCGGGTCTGCTGGGAACGTCTGGCGGAATCCCCTGTCAGAGGGAGTTTCAACTCCTACCTCCGGCAGAACTTCACCCATGTCCCAGGGGAGGCAGGGGACATCAAGTCCGAATGGGCCATGTTCCGCGCCTCCATTGTGGAGGCGGCTGACCAGAGCTGTGGCCGTAAGGTGGTCGGTGGACACCGGCGGTGAGGGATGCCGTCAAGCTGAAGAAGGAGTCCTATCGGGGTGGTTAAAAAGCTCCTCGGTGGCCGAGCCCCGGGGGTGGATGAGGTCCGCCTGGAGTTCCTCAAGGCTCTGGATGTTGCAGGGCTGACTTGGTTGACATGCATCTGCAGCATTGTGTGGACATCGGAGGCAGTGCCTCTGGATTGGCAGACCAGGGTGGTGGTCCCCATCTTCAAGAAAGGGGACCGGAGGGTGTGGGTTTCCCTGTTGAGACTGCTGCCCACACGACCTGACCTCGGATAAGTGGAAGTTAACGGATGGATGGATGGATTTAGAATCAACTTTAGCACAAAATGATAATATGACATTATACCAAATAATTAACATAAACCATAACAGTCACATTATCGAAAAGGTTTAGGGTTCGAAAATCAGCATGTCTATTTCAAATTACAATGGTAACAAATTGCATGTTGATAATATACAATAAATGAGATTTAGTCCCTGGGCATTGTATGACTAGCTCATACCTTAGTTTGTAGAATACTGCCAATTGCAGGACAGCAAGCCTGATATTTTATCTTTAGATCAGAAATGTGTTGCACTGCATTATACACAAATGCCTGTTGTTGCTGAGTGAGGAGTTGAGGTGGCTCTACAGTTACAGTTGGGAACTCTTCTTCCTTAAATGTAGGCAGTGTCTGAATTCCATGCTGAGCTAGGATGGCATCAACGTTTTGGTCACTGTAGGGATTTCCCCCAAACACATAGTTGATAGCTGTGTTGTCTGTTCCAATGTTTGTGAGCATGCCCTTTGTCCAGAGTTGAGTTGGTGTGCGATTATTTTCTGTTCTCAATGCATGGTGATTCCAGGCCTCTCTAAAGTACTCCAGCCTGTTTTGAATCTCAGGAATATAAACAATATGCAGTGAAAGTACATGAACATCATTAGCAGGGTTTAGAACCTCTGAATCCTTTAAGGAGTAGAATGTAAGGTAAAAGTGCTGCAACACATGCAAAAATACATCACACCAAAGGCGTTCTATCCTTTGATTGTGCACTGACTCTCTTGTTATAAAACTCCTGTGTTGAAGTCCTTGAACTAGATGCATGAATAAAGCCACAAGCAAGTTTTCACCACCATGGTCAGATCTGATTCTCGAGGTAGTCCATAGAGGCACGTTGCTTTCAAAAACTGCGACAGCATTGTTATGGCACGATTGTCTGTGCTGCAGTTCAGATAAGTAATGAGATGGGAGTGTCCATCAGTGGCACCATGAATAACAAAGCCCCATCTAGAAAGGGTGGGTAAAAAATAAAATTATTCCGGAGAAATCATGCAAATATACTATGGACAGTAGTTTGGAAATAAAATAGCTGTAAACTTAAAATTTTAACTTTCAGTAATTGTTTTATAAACATTCGAAATATGACGTCTGGTAATTAACCTTATAAGGCGCATGTTCCCATCAATGTGCCACAAACTGTTGGGGTATGGTGCATGATAAACCCGTCTTGCCACTGTCCGGCTTCATCTCTTTGCAGCAACAGTTGGATTTATCCTCGTCAACGTCACACGCACCCTGGACCATGTAACAGTCACTCCCTGTGCACGCAAGAGGGCTCTCATCATCCGAAACAGATTTTTGAAAAGTTAAAATGACCATGAACTTACAAAACAATGACACAGAAATGTAAATAAAAAAAGACAAAGACCACCAATTACCTCATTCCCAGAATTTGGATATTGGTCCTGAAGTCGCCTCACTTGCTGTTCCAATTCACTGTCATCTATTGCAGACAGCCTGCTTCTCACAGATATACCCATTGATTTTGACCTCTTGTAAAGAAATGATGCAGAGCATCATAGTATTGTAGCTGTTTTTTTCATTGTATGGCCTTGCTTCAGCAGAAATTCGATATGTTCTCTGGTAACATCAATGGCTGGTCTGCCTCTTCTTCCTACAAAAAAATTAAAGGGAGAACAGTAACTGTTTGTATATGTGATTCTTCAGTTAAGTAACAATGGAAATATTTTAAGGAGCAGTTGTTTATTTGTTATTTATTTGCAGTGTTTATCAGTATACAAACAAATTCTTAGAATTTTCTAAGTTGCCTCTCTCTCACTCTATACACACACATATATATATATATATATATAAAACTTACAAGAATTTTACACTGAACTAAAAGTTCAATGAAAGCAGGAGCGGCGGAAGGATTTTAGCCGGAGCGTGGAGCGGAATGTTTGAAAAACACTGGAGCATCTCTCGGTCCACTTTCGCATACCAGTGCTTACCAGACCAGCTCACACCATGTGTCTGAAGCATGACTGACCAGAAATAAATAATTTCTGCTTGAATGTGGATTTGGCTGCTCAGATATTTGATGTCATGATACAGTTTAAGCTGTAATTAAAATTACAGATTGTAAAAATTGCAATCTGTAAATTGCAGATTGTTTTCTTTGTTGGAGCAAGCGGCGAGCAATTTCATTGGAGCGAGATGAAATGGACAGGATCGGGGAGCGGTAAAGAGCGGAGCGACTTACAGTAATTGCAGTTTCTGTGAGCGGGGGGAGCGTACAGCTCCGTGACCGATCGCAGGAGCTGAAATTCTCATCGCCAGGCTCCGCTCACATGCTACTAACTTTACCCAGTACATTGTAGCCTATTAACTGCTACTCATTGAGCAGAAAAAAATCCGCTAAATATTACAAAAATGTACATGCATTTAATCAAGGGCGTAGATTTGCTCTGGACATTGGTGGGGACCTATGACTCCACCCCCCATCCCCGCCACTCCAACTCCGTCCACGCCCCTAATAAAAAAACATTGAGGGATTCCTTATGAGCATTGACAGAGAATGCCTCAGCCTATTATTGGTAACAATGT
>JAODJV010013648.1:0-12051 GCA_026776665.1 Gnathonemus longibarbis
GGGGGGGGCAGGAGGAAGAGGGCAGGCTGTGTTCATCTGTATTCATCATATTCAAACTGTTGCCAGCCCACCTGCAGTGGAATAACAGAGACTGTCTGATTATAAGCCTGTTAGATATCTCTGTCTCCCAAAAGCCTTCAGTCTCTCTTTCAATCTGAATCCTGCAAAGGCATGCACAGGCTTTAAGGTCGAAGAACGCATTGTGTGTCCTAATTATCATGCCCTTGATTGACCATGGCGGCAGAGATATTTATGATGGAGCTCCAGACTGCTGGAGTTTTATGGCGTTATTGCAAAAGGGACTATATTAGATGAGCAGTATTCTGTTGTGGTATATTGTTTCTATTTCAGAAGTGGGCTACACACAGATCAAAAGCATTTTAATCATGAATACAGCCACACCCTCCCTCAGCACGGTAACCGGTAGGGAGATTGATGGAATCTGGCTACTTTCTTTCTGAGAGCAATATGTACAAATACCACAAAGTTCTTTTACAGTAGAGTTGGGAAACGTGTAATAGTGTGATGCAAAGATGTCAACATTCTTGCCAAACTGGAACATTTCTAGACATGTTCTGTTTCTAGGTGTAACATCTCCTGCATCTGGCCTGCAGTATTGTCAGCATTCTTGTGAGAGGTGTGTAAGTCAATACAGAAGAAAGGCTAGGCAGAATATCAGCATGACACTGTCCACGGCCATATACTTTCAGTAAAACAAAAGATTAGTCACCTCTGACTGACTTTGTCTGCTGTCATTTTTTGCATGCTCTTCACGGCAGCCCTGAATTTGTCACATTGTGCAATTATTTACTTTTAGCATCACAGTTAAATATCAGACCTGTCTCCGTTGCTTGTATTCATCACTATCTGTAGGTATTACCATTTTTTCAAGGCTGGGTTTTGTCATGGGATTGTTTTACACTGAAACGTTTTGTCAGATTCTGTGTTTTCTACTGTTTATGAATAAAATTACAGTGAGACCATTATTAATGATTTTAGCAAATAAATGACATTTTTGAAATACGGTACTTACACTTCATTACGTTGTTGCTTTAACAGTCACACTTAAACTGGAAGGAGAAAAAAATGCCATAACACAGTAATTGCAGTTTTTAACTTTTATCTGATAGTGTTTCAACGAAAAAGCATAACTGCACTTCATACATAAAGTCTGTTGATAAACAACATTTTTCAGATATGGTAATACAAGCTGAGGATGCAGCATCTAAAAAATTAAAGAAACAATCATTTTGCTTATGCAGCTAATATAAATGTATTTGAAAGCCTCCTATGAGGAGCAAGATACTTTGTTTAGTTTTAGTCAATCAGTGTGAAAGGTTTGTAAATATTTATTCAGAAACACTATATATCCTTGTTGTGTGGAAAAATGCATTAATTTCTGTAAATCAAATGCAACAATGGACTGCTTTCAAACAACGTTCTCTCAAAAGCAGCCTCATTAATACTCCGAGCACACGATACACAAGCTCTGTTTTGGAAAGAAGACAGCCCCATCTAGTGGCATAATGTTCACACTGTTTCCATGGAAACCACACTTGGGACACTTGGCCAGGTGTGTCCATGGCAACAGAAGCTGCCAATTGCTCCTCCAGTGCCCGGCATACACTTTGAATGCTACTTCTGCAGTCTCCTGAGACAGCCAGACAGGTAATGCGTATAGCAGTTAGAAAACAAACACCCCCCCCCCCCGACTATCCTTTACAAATTAGCAATTAAGCTCTAGATCCAATCCTTTCCCAACAAAAAAGTCAGATTGTCAGGCAAATCTCTCTCCACTATAGAAAATATGTTCATATAAAGCCAGAGATGTAATACCTGAAATGTACATATTGTGTAACATCTCCCCAAAAACATGACAGTAATATATTTTTTTCTTGCCTGTAGTTTGTATAAAAGCATCGTTGTTAGTCCTAACACCCAAGTACGTAAGAGATACCAAAAGATTTAAACAATATAAAGGTACTTATGTACAAGAATTTAGCACATTAAATTAATTTTCTGCAAAAAAACATTCTTCCAATAATACCAGTAGAACAAATTATTTGATAATACTGAAGGAGTCATGGACAAACACTGTTGTCAGAATAATCTGGGATAATTTCTGAGCAAAAAATAACACTTTAGTAGTTATTAGTAGTTCCAATACATAGTGTGTATATATATATATATCTCAATCAAAGCCACACAACCCTGCCAGGTATAAACAGCTGGAAGATAGATGGATGATTATCAAATAAAATAAAAAAAATCAACTAACTGCAATAAAAAAATCAACTAACATTTTCCATCCAAAATGTTACATTCTAAACGATCCAAAGCTCCAAGATGCTTTTGCTCACACGACGACAGTTAAGATCTTGCTTGAGCTCTTCTGGTGTCGATTCCCTGAATGACCCACTTACTGACAGAGGTGTGAAACAAATATGCAAATATATAACTTGGAGTGGGGGGCCCATATATCAGGATTAGGATTTGGCTTTCAGACAGGAGTTAATGAGAGACACGACTCTTTAGATGTCTGAGGCACCAGCAAAGCAATGTGACCCCTAAATTCACACAGACACAGCCAGAGAAACTCGCCTATCCATAAGGTACACCTCTACGCATTAAGGAGCATGAGGACCTATAATACAGAATTAACCGTGAAAAAACAAAGAAGTACGATGGTATTTATGCTAAATTCTTATACAATTAAAATGTGTTTATACACTGCCCTGTCAAAAAAAGAAGTCGCCATTTGAATTTTTCGTTGGCCCGCCTTTAGCTTTGATCATGGCGCACATTTGTCATGACATTGTTTCCACAGGCTTATGCAACATCTCACCCTTTATTTTCATCCAGATTTGCATTTATTTATCACCGAGATCCTGTATTGACAAGTGAGCTGAACCACTCCATAAAGCCTCGATCCTTCAGCACATCCCAATGACCTTCAATGAGGTTAAGGTCACAACTTTGTGGTGACCAAGTCATGCATGAAAATGATTCCTCATGCTCCCTGAGCCACTCTGTGACAATTCAAACCCAATGAATCTTGGCATCCTTGTCCTGGAATATGCCCAGGACATATAACGTTGCTGAGCTGTAATAATGATCCAGTCATTGGCTCTTAAGTATTTGCTGATATATATTCAAATGGTGACTTTTTTTTTTGGCCGGACAGTGTATATACTCATAGTAACATGTTTAGCTAAAATATTTCTACATAAATTAAAATAAAACTATAATATGGGTATTAAACATATCCATGTGGGAGTTCTTTTTTTAATGTTAGCCATTAGGCTCTAACTTAGGTATAAAACCTACATGACAGTTTCTAACATCTTTCAGTACAGCAGTAATACAATATCTGCATTTTGATACAGCCAAAAAAAAAGAAAGTGACTGGCATTCTTGTTAGGTCCATTAGCAATGGTCCGCCATAAGGTCCAAACACGTACAAGAGAGCCGAACAGCTACAGCGCATGTTTCCCAGCTAGGGAATTATGGGAAATGCAGTTTTAACACATTCACTTATCTGAAGCTATATAGACTCGTGTGTGCAACTTGGTTCTGTCCAGGGGAGTTTCTAGCTATTGAAAAGATCAGGGGTAAGGCAAGTTTACCTGGGGCTTGAATTTTTTTTTTGAAGGAAGATTGGCATGGGAGCTAAAATATTCGGTGCTATAGCCCGCAGTCATTGGCCCCAACGACACCCATGGCTCTGTCCCTTAATTTTAAGGCATCACTTTCATTAAAAACAAAATAGAGCATTTTGCTCTGTCCTACTAAAGGACCTTCAGCAGAAGCCTCCTTAGAAGATCCTGCTGCCAGTATCTTTGGTTTTCTTACTGGATGTTCGTTCTTCCTTTGTTTTCATGCTTATATGTCATAAACCTTTAAGTTGCAAAATATTTAGCTGCTGTGATATCTTCCACGGTCTATAGTTGTGCACCCCCCCCCCCCCAACAGATTTCTAGAGGGATACAGAAGGCAGCGCCTCCAGATCTAACACATCACTATCAACAGGCATATCCTCCCCACCAAACCACAGACTCAAACGAGCGTCATGAGTGAATGTCACAAGAGTCCGGGAACCACCCCCCCCCATAAAAAGGGGAAAAGAACAAGTATCTTCTGCAGGCCCGACACCTCTTATCCAATCAGGTGATCCGTTTAGCGTCACTCCGTCACCCCGCTACAGCCTGGAGCAGCCAGTACAAGGGGGGCTACTCCGCTCTTTGGTGATGTCATTCAGTGCCGGCAGAACCTGCACATCCAGGTCCAGGCCGGCCTCAGTGCTCTGCTCATTGGCCAGAATGTTCTGGACGAGGCACCTCACTGCCGCGTTGATGTTCGTGTTCTCCTGTTAGGCGCGGATGCAAAAATAACATCACCTCAAGAAAGAACACTCCCAAAGGACACTCCCAAAGGACACTCCCAAAGGACACTCTCAGTGCCCCCTAATGGAGACTGACATCATTACACATTTTTATATTTTAAACAGAAAATAAGGAACAATATAAAATCAAAAGTCTTCATATTTCTTAAAAAGGTCAAAATAACTGTTATACTAACAGCACATGTACACAGGTGCTGAGTCATTAATAGTCATTAAAACAATTATTAAAATATTCTAATCAACATACCTGTGATTATACAAAATTACGCCTTTCAGTGTGGTTCACATTGAAAGTCCGTTTTTTAATAAAGGCACGTCATTCAACAAAGTCAGCGAATCAAAAAAAACATGTTCTTTCTGAAACAGGAGTTTCCTGCTCTCCCAGCAGGACACCACCTATGGATCTTCATGTGCCCCCAGTCAGATGTCACACCACCCTGTGCATCTCATTCGCGGTCCGCCGTGACCACGCCCCCCTGGGCACGCGGACAGGCATGCGTATAGCCCCCACTTTCCTACTGACGCTGAAGACACCTACGCAAAGCCAGCTGCATGCACTGACAGTGCTCAAATTGCTCGCACAGAAACTAGATATTTGCCGTTAAAATTATAAAAAATCCCTAATTACAGAAGTGCTTCAGGGAAAGTGTGCTAGCAGAGGCATGTCGTCTGGGCCTCTGCACTCAGACTACAGCCCATTTAGGGAAAGCAGAGATATTTTGCACAGAGGTGCCACAGTTCTGTTTACATTCCACAGGGACGTTCTGTAACCCCCCCCCACCAGAGCAGGAGGGCACTCGGAGACGGAGATGGGGGTGGGGGGTTAGAGAAGGGGGCGACAGGGAGTAGGCAGCCAGACCAGGCCACTGCTCCTGCTCCCATGAAAGTAATAATAATAATAATAATAATAATAATAATAATAGATGCCTTATTGATCCCTGTAGGGAAATTGTCTTTATACCTCCCTCAACTTGCTCTTTGTAGAGTAAGCTGTCTGCAAAGGGCAGCCACCCATAGCAGCACCCAGGGAACTGGGGGTTAAGGGCCTTGCTCAAAGACCAGCAGACATGCTGAGGTTGGGTTTGAACCGGCAACCTTGTGATTACAGGCGCACAGGCTTAGCCCACTGGCCTTCAGCGGAAATGTCAGGCTTGACTCCATGAAGCAGGCAGTAAATCCTACCCCGACTCACACCAATCATCCTCAAAGGCCCGTTTTCGTCCATGTTCCACCCATTATGCTGCTTATCTCCCCCCTTACCTTGGCAGAGGTCTCAAACCAGCCCACAAAGCCATGCTCTTTGCAAAAGGCATCCAGCTTGGGTAGTTGAGAAGACAGTCCTTCACGTGATTGGTCAGACTTGTTGGCTAATAGCACAACGGGGACAGGCTTGCCATTGGCTAAGGAGACCTTGCCGTCAAGGTCAGCCTTCCACTTGAGCACCGCCTGGAAGGTGGAGGTTCGGGTCACGTCGAACACCAGCAGTGCCCCCACTGCCTCCCGGTAGTACACCCGCGTCATGTTCCCATAGCGCTCCTGCCCTGGGGGGCGTACACAGCATCGTCAGTACCATCGACATCCCACAATGCCACGTTTCAACTTGCTGCTTTCATTTCTGTAAGTCAAGATGTGCAAAGAAGAGCGAGAGGAGACAGGGCAAAAAGACAGAAAGAGAGGGAGAGTTTAAGAAGTCAAGTGAGATGTGAGTCCTCATGGGGCGGGGAGCTCCACTGCTCATGTGATGCTAACGAGATCAGCTGAGATTAAGGCAAGGCATGCAGTCCTACAGTCAGGCTGGCCACGTGCAGTGATGCCAGAGATAAGTGGGAAAGAGGGATGAAACGGAGAAAAACCACAAAAAAGGAGATGAAAGAGCAGGAAAGTGCACCATGGCAGACCGCAACGTCAAAAAGCCAGGAAAATTACCGTCAGAATTCAATATAGTAAAACACATAGCTATACATAACTAGAGTCGTTACGGCCACGCACACCGGAACCACAGACACCCTTCTCTCCACATCGGGAGTTCTTGGATTAACGCCGATTTCTAAGGCTTACTAATTCTTTTGGTTTCTTAATGGTCGACTGCCTTTTCATTTCAGTATACAGAACGTATGAATCTCAATGCCATAGTTAGCTATGGGTAAAATTATGGCCACTGTAACATAAAGGCTGTAATTCACAAATAGCTTAGGTCAGCTGTTTAAAACGATTAATATTAACAATCCGGAAAGTGAGTATGAAGAACTGATCGACTTACGAAAACAACATGGAAAAAGTTCAATTATAGGCAAAATGGGTGAATAAACAACGAGAGTTATTTATAAACCAGCTTTATGCTGAAAGTTTGGCGAGATGCACATGTGACCCCGAAAGAAAGCGGTCACGTACCGGCTATGTCCCAAAGCTGCAAGCGAATGACCGTCCGGTTATCCCAGGTCAGCACCTTCAGCGCGAAGTCAACTCCAATGGTGGCGCGATAGTGGTGCGAGAAAATCTGGTGAACATAGCGCTTGATAATGGAGGTCTTCCCTACCCCGAGGTCTCCGATGACCAGAACCTTAAAGAGGTGCTCCTTCTGCATGGTGACTTCCTGCACGCCTGCCAGTCTACTCCCACATGCGCTTCATGCCGGAGCAATCGGATGCATCACATCAGACCCGATCGGCGTGCCCTACCCAAATCCAATAATTTACTATTCAGTTTACAAACCTTAAGCCTGAAGTCTACCTCTACCTCTATTGACGTTCTAGGAACATGCTATTTTCTTTCGTCATGTCATTAAACTGATAAACTAAGCATAAAGCTTAGTGTTGTTACGTCAAACAATCCAAATTATTTTCTGAAAATATACCCAAAGTTCTAATTCTTAAATATTTTTAACTTTTTTACTACTTTGAAGATATCTACTAACAATGTTAATTTACTCATTTCATCCTATTGCCGATTGTTATAAAATACTTTCGATGATTAAAGTCGCCTAGCTACTTCCTAAATCTCCCCTGGCCGCTGCCTCGTACGGACTTCCTAGTACTGTGCCCAGTGTCACTGAATGTAGCCCATCTAGCTGTCATTCTGCTGACCACGGCTAGACCGGGACCACGCCTGTTTTCAACCGCGCCGCACTGCACTTTGGGATTTGGAGTCTTTACAGCATGACGAGTCATGAACTAATCTGTCCATCTGACATGTGTATTCTGAGACCTTTCTAATTATAAAATAGCTTTCATACTTATTTATCTACAATAAGGTGATGTTTTTTAAAACTCTCCTGTTTAAACATCTGAACAGATTCTGATGTAACATGTAATCTGTTCCAGACGACCAAACACTTCAACGTAAAATCCTAATATACGTTGTACCACAGCAATTACGGTAATATCGCCTGTGTACTGTAAAATAGAGGTATATAACTGCGCCGCTATTTGGAGTCTTATGGTAATGGTGCTGAAGCGACGTGAGTCGGGCTCTGAGGTGCTGTTACTGCCATCTCACAGGCAAATTTATCAAATGTTTCTCCATCTTTAAAACAGAAAGTAAATCAGAACCGAAATAATTGAATAAACGACATGAGGAAGCCATCAATAAAGCCTAATTTCCCCTTAGGCCTCGAAATGTTATTAAATTAACTATAAAGAGATAAACGAGTCACTATGGACGCGGCGCGGCGTTTTGTTGTTCCTTACCATCGCAGTAAAGATATTTTCCTCCAACGTAAAACGCACAACAGTATAATCTTTTGTGATAAATATGCCTTAACTAGTCTTATTTCGGGGATTCTTAAGGACCATGGGATTTGCGTTCTCCCGGCTGGGAAACTTAGGAGGTAAAAGCTGTCGCTACTAATTGTGATGGTGACTGAACCCTATGTAGCATCCCTTTATATCCAAAGGGCCATCAGGCCAACCTGATACATTAAGTGTTACTTATATTCTGGGCAACACCTGTAGACTGTCATTAAACACAAAACAACTACTGTAAACATAGCCAGATTATAGAAACGATTATTATAAATTATTATTTTATTATTATAAGATTATACTAAAATTGCAAATTTGCCATAGAGTGTTAGATCACTGTAACTCCACCTCTTCCCAGATTCCAAGCCCATATAGGTGGCATCCAGGTACATAATGGGTGGTTTATGTCTGGGGCAGCCAGCTACTGTGTTTGATTAACCCACCATCATAGGAAAGACTCTGCATGACCAACAAGGCCTTGTCGTTTGTTATGTAAAATTTACATGAGGTTTGTTTTGATTTTCCTGAAGACCAGCACACTGTGTTCCTGTAAGCTGAACACATGCTTCTTCCTCCTGACTCTTACCGTACTTGTGCTTTAAAGGTGGGACTGAGTTAGCAAAGGAATACTTAAAAATATTAGTTTATTTTTAAGCGTGAATAAAACAGTTTCCTTGCACCAGTATAAGAGTAAACAAATTGACACAGATAATATAGCTTGTTAGACTACATAACAATTATTTAGCAGGGCTCACAGAAGGTGAGAGCTCCCCTAGTGGCTACAGGAGTGCATTTTCCCTAAAGCAGATATAATGGGTGGTGGCCTTATTGCTTTTAGACCACTTGGGATAGAAGAAGAAATCAAATTATTTTGCTCATTTAATATTCAGATATTTATTGGGCTTAAATATTAGAACAGACCGTGTTCTAGACTGGTATGTCATGGATATTAGTCTCTATCACATTTAATACTAAGGTGCTTAATTTGCTTGAGTTGATATGTCAGTTGGTCTGAGTAGTATAACAGCTAAACGGGGTGTGTGATCCCAAAAGAATTTACGTGGGTTCTGTTCCATGTGGTAAATTGCCATAGAGTGTTAAGCTGATTGGTGAGAATTATATGAACACCATGCAGTGTTTATTTAACTCTGGCAAATTTGTTGTGTAGTCCAGATACATTTGGTTGTTACTTTTTTGAAGCAAGAAACTTAATTCAATATTGCGAGAATTGCAATTTCAAGGTAAAACAATGTATGGAGTGTCTAAAGCTGGAGCAACAGGTAAAAGATGGAGTGCATTATGGTTGTTTAACAAAGACTGAACCAATTTGGTGTTCCTGAGATGTATGTTATCAGGTTTAAAGGGGCATTCCCTGTGTTTGTTCACAGAAGGCCGCTATGTCAGCTACTTGCTAATCTTTCAGCAACACAGGGTTTTCAGAAGGAATCTGATAGTAGCTGTGTCTGAATAGAGTACATTTTATGAATTATTCATGCGGAAGGTTTGGGACAAGGAGACTTTCAACCATACTGTGTCACAGTGAGAGAAGACAAGTGAGAAATATTTTTTCATCCATGCTATTTGAATGTCTTGTGTGCCAGGGAATGTGCTTTAGGGGGGATATGTGTTGTAAAGCCAGTTCAAACTAAAGTGACCTCACAGATAAGCCTCCTGATTCTAACAGAGGTGGAATAGTATTATTGACATCCAGAGATGGATTGTTAAAATCCAGACCAAGATTTTGTTTCAAACCAACCAGTTGAGTACTCTGTGTCTGTGACTCTTAATACTTCACTGATTGGTCAGAATCTTGTCTGGATTTTTACTTTGTTGACCTGAACGATCCAACTCTGGATATGAATAATATGTTTGGAAAACATCCACCAGCATTTTGTCTGTCTATCTTTGCTTGACTGAATATGTTAGTCAGTGTTATAAACTTATCATGTATAATTTGGTCAGGTGTCGGATTCCATGGTCAGGGTTGACTTCTCATGCCTGCTGGAGATCAAGCCAGAGAAACACATCAAGCTTCAGATATGGGACACTACGGGGCAGGAGCGATTCAGGTAATCTAAGGCATTACTTGTGTGTACTATTTTAAAGTTTCTTTTTGACAAAAAATCTTCGAAGACAGTTAAAAACCCCGCAATGTGCCCTTCACTATGAAATCCATTGTGTTATGAGCATTTGGAGTAAGCATGTTACTAAGCAATCACAGATTTTATTACATTTTAATGCATTTCACAAATGACCATAACGCGCCTGAGCCGGACTGTTTGCATGAAGGTAGTTTTGCTTGAACTCCTTCTCGACTGTAACCTTGTAACTATCAAAACAGTTTTCCTAATAAGTTTAAAAGCCAGTGTTGTTTTCAGCTTAGCACATGTTGTGAGTGTCCTGTGATGGATCACCATTCTGTCTGGGGTGTCCCCTGCCTACTTGTGTCCTGTACTGCTTGGGATAGGCTCTGTACTGGATATGTGGTTGGAATATTGATGGATGGATGGATGGATGGATGGATGGATGGATAGCCACTCTTGTGTTTATTTGCAAAGGCAGGCATGGGCAAAGACACTCAGCCCAGTTCTCAGGTTCCCAGTTCCCTCTCCTCCTAGCTTTACACACTTTCCCAAGTGTCTCTCCTCTCCATTTCCCATTTCAGGTCCATCACCAGAGCCTACTACCATAACTCGGTAGATACTTCACGAGTGGCTGAAGGAGGCGTGGAGCCAAGTGCGACCTGAGGTGTGGAGGCAGGTCAGCTGGCAGGAGGCGGAGAAGCTGAAGGGCACCTACGGCATGCGCTACGTGGAGACCTTAACCTGCGACACCATCAATGTGGAGAAAGCCTTCACGGAGCTGATGGACACCTACGGCATGCGCTACGTGGAGACCTTAACCTGCGACACCATCAATGTTGGGAAAGCCTTCACAGAGCTGATGCACGACATCTTCGAGCTGGTCTGGTGTGGGACCATCACCATCCAGGAGGGCTGGGAGAAGGTCAAGAGCAGCTTTGTGCCCAACGTGGTGCACTCCTCTGTGAAAGTGACCAAGAGCGGCCTCTGCTATCTCTGCTGAAGCCCCTGCTCCCTGGTCCTACTTCACACTGCTCCATTTTCACTGCTACCTCTCTTCTGCTCTCTCTTTCTCCTCGGCCTGATCCCAGCCCCAGGACTACAGTGTCTGTTTTCTTACAGGCAAGCTGAAGAATCTACAATATAGGGGCCATCTTTATTCTCCTCTGAAATACTTAAAAACCATCATGAGGTTTTTAACTAATAGCAAACTACGCTTACTGAGTGCATCAGACACGAGAACATCAGACACAAACAGCATCAGTCTGAGAGCATTGGACGCTGAGAGTATCAGACACCAAGAATGTCAGACACAGAGACTACATGGTACAAAAATGTGAGGTATAACTTTGTGTTGTGATGGCCTCAAACAGGTTCAGAAACATAAATCTCATTTTTATTGAAAGAAACTGAAGTATGCTCAACATAAGCTCACTCCCTGTTGGCTGCAGGATTGCCGTGGGCTGTGACCATCATCATTATGAAGACTGTTTGGTCTTAAATAGCACCATATGTGGGAAGCAGGCAGCGTGATCACGGTGCAGGAAGATGGACGTGAACAAAGCAGCACAGATATGAACTTTGTGACATTAGAGATGCGTTGATTTCAGCTAAACTGATTAGCGCTGGGAGGGAAAGGATAGAAGGTACTGGCGCGGGTTTCGCGTGTTCAAAAGGGGGGAGTGTGGCAGTAAAATTGGACATTAGTAGGCCCGGGAGGGGAGGCATATTGGGTCTGCTATGTTCTAGGTCCTAGGCAAGAAGAGATTGTTTTGAATACTGTGTGACCTCGCTTTGTGATAGCTGCCTGCAGGTGGCTCCGCAGAAG